>PVLD010005644.1:0-41255 GCA_004027595.1 Dinomys branickii | reverse complement strand
TTTCCAGTAAAGCCTGTAACATTACTCTTTCACTTCATTTGATATATCCAGCATCTCTCAGCAGGATTCTATTGATTGCTTTCCATCTTCACAGGGGCGTTTTCCTTGGTTTTTGGTATGTCAGGGAATTTTTCTTACTGAAGGTCAAACACTGTCTAGGACATAATGGGTATAGTACAGGTGTCCCTTGGTAGCCTCAGGGATGTGGTCCAGGAGCCCCTGTAGATACCAAAGTCTGTGGGTGCTTCAGTCCCATATATAAAATGAAACAATATCTGTGTATAACCTACACACATCCCCCTGTACTTCAGATCATCTCCAGGTGGCTTGTAATGCCTAGCACAGTGTGCATGCTGTGTGAATAGCTGTTATTGCATAGGTAATGGAAGGAAAGCATCTGAACATGTTTTGAACACACACAATTGGTTTTCCCAGATATATAGATGTGGAATCCATAGATAGGGAAGGTCTGCTGTATTTCTTCCTCCAGATGGGTATGACACTTTTGGTGCAGTATTAGTATAGAGTTAAGCCATTCTATTTAGGGGTTGAATTACATTTGGATTTTGTTTATGCTATGGCTACAAGCACACCGTAACCTTTAAACTAGCATTACCTTGTGCTTTGGGTTACAGTTGAGTTACTAAAGGGTCTTGTCACTTTTGCTGGTTATTCAGCTTCAAATCTTATATGCTTGTGCCTCTAAGGAGGTCTGTTTTTACACTCTTAATCTTTGCACAAGGAAAAGCAGCTCATAGACAGTTGAGGACAGGATGGATTTCTGATCTTTGTCCATTCTCCATCCTGCATAGGCATTGTGTCCTAGTGTCTCAGCTCTCTGGGTTAGAACTTTCTCAGTGATCCTATACCCCTCCCCATAGCAGGTGAATTCATTCTTGTGTTTAAGTCTTGTGTTGGTGTTTCCTGCCTTTCTCCTACACAGGCTAGGACGATTTTCTGTTTCTCCCACAGAGTTACAGTTTCATTTTCTTTACCTCTGGTTTCAACAGGTCTTACCTATGCCCAGGGAAGTGGCAGTGACAGGTTTAGGAGTACCTTCTCCCAGTAGCTTTAGGCTTTTGTTCCATGGCAGAGAGGGGCCCTGGCCAGGCTTCACAACTTTCCCACAAGGGTGGCCTCTTGCTTCATCTAGGATCCCCTCCTGTGTCCTTACCTCCACTCATTCTCTTGAGCTTCTGATACAAGTCTGTGAATGGGTGGTAAAGAACCAATAAGAGAATGCAAACTCCCCTTGTGTGTGTGGCTTCCACAAGTCTTGGGATGCTTTTGAAAGCTGCCGGGCTCAAAAATCTCATTCCATTTGTGAGATTACTTTCTTGACATAGGGCATAGAATAAACGGTTATTATATGTACCTAGATTTTACCATTAGTGTGTGGTATATTTTATGTTAGGGTTTACCAGAATTACCTTAAATTTGAACCTCTGTGGATCTAAATAACTAAATATGAAAATACTACTAAAAAAAGTGGGATGAATTTGAAGAGTATGCTAGCCTTCTTTAACCATATCCTTCTGTGATCAGATCTTTTAAAATAGTTAATATGGTGTGTTAGCTTCCTAGCAATATAGACTGATTTTTTTAAATCTCTAATTTTTTATTTTATTAGTACATGTTTGCAGTTTATACAGAGGTTACATGTATATACCACAGTTTTTTTTACCCTTTTCCTCTTCCCTCCATCCCTCCTCCAATTCCCCCATCCTAGTTTTCATTCTTACTGTATTATTAATCTTGGCTCATGTTATAGCATATGCGGTGGTACCTGGGTTCACAAACTTGATTTTGTCCATGATTCTGGTTGCAAACCAAGTGGAACAATAACTGAGTCAAACTGTGGTTAGGTTCAATGTTAACCTTATGGAGAAATTCGGTTTAGTTCTCATCCAATTTAGTTTGCAACCAGAATCATGGAGAGAATTGAGTTCATGAACTGAGATCAATTGTTTACATTAATTGAGGTCATTGAGTTCCTGTACGTGGCACATCTTTATTCTACTTATTTCCTCTTCCCCTCCTCCTGACCCCTTATACTTTTCTCCCCTGGACCACTTCCCTATGCAAGAGATCTATCTCCTTCTCCCATTGCCTCACTCAAATGAGAGATACCATATGGTATTTAAGCTTGTGTGTCTGCTTTATTTCACATTATATTTTCTAAGTGCATCCATTTTCCTACAGGTGTCTTGAATCTGTCATTCTTCATAGCAGAGTAATATTCTATTATATATAGATAACACATTTTCTTTACCCAGCCATCTGTTGATGGATATACAGGCTATTTCCAGGATATAGCTATTATACGTTGTGCTGCTATAAACATTGATAGGCCATGTATCACTGTAGTATGATGTCTTAAGCTCTAGGGAAGATACCTAGCAAGGGGATCTCTGGGTCTTATGAACTTTCTATTTTCAGTTCTTTGAGAAATCTCCATATTGATTTCCATAATGGTTGTACTAGTTTACATTGCACCACAGCCTCACCAGCACTTATTACTGTTTGATTTATTAATGATTGCCATTCTTTCTGGAGTGAGATGGAATCTTAGTGTTGTTTTAATTTGCATTTCTGTAATGACCAGATATAGTGAGCATTTTTTCATGTATTTGTTGACCATTTGTATGTCTTCTCTGTGAAGTGTGTGTTCATTTCTCTGCCTATTTCTTGACTGGATCTTTACTTTTAAGTGGTTTAATTTTTTTGACTTTTTTTTAATATTCTGGATATTAGTCCTCTGTCTGAAGAGTAGCTGGCAAAACTTTTTCCATTCTGTAGCTCAGCTTTTCACTCTACTGATTGATTCTTTTGCTGTACAGAAGTTTTTAGTTTGATGTAATCTCATTTTTTAAATTCTTATTTCTTGTACAGTTAAGGTTCTGTTTAGAAAGTCCTTTTCTAGACCTGTGTCAAGTGTTTTACCTATTCTTATCTTCCACTAGATTTAATGTCTGTTTTAATGTGCAGATTTCTCATCCATTTTTATTCTAATTTAGTTATATGTTGAGAGATAAGGATTCAGTTTCAGTCTTCTGCACACAGATAATCAGTTTTCCCTGCTCCACTTGTTGAATAAATAGGCTGTATTTCTTCCAACATGTGCTTTGGCCCCTTTGTTGAAAATAAATAGCTGAATATGTCTAAGAAAGTTTCTGTATCCTAAATTCATTACATTGACCCAGTAACTGTTTTTATTCTAGTACCATGCTATTTTTTTTATCACTGTTGCTTTATAGTATAGCTTGAAGTCAGTGTGGTAGATTAACTAATGGTCAACTTGTAACACCCAACTGAACTGAATCAGTGTGGTGCTGGATGTGGATGGCCCACCTGACGATTGTTGCCAACAGTATGTAAAGAGAACTGGAGAGGAAGATGGTGCACAGTTGGTTCTTCTGGAGAAGCTTGTCATGCTGGTTTTTCTGATACGAACTCGGCTGTTCTAACCATCAGAGGATCTTGGGTCCTCACTATCGGTGAGGATGGCTGTGGTTCTTTTTGGGGAAGCTTTTGTCCTTACCTTGAGCGTTGCTTCCTGGCTCCAGTGCAGTTCCCTCAAGTCTCTTGACACAGATCCTTCACCTCATTAATGCAGACTTTCTAGCATCTAGCACTGACCTTTGGGCCTTCCCAGTGCAGATCCATGATACAGACTTGCGTGAGACACTGTTGTGGGCTCTAAGCTTCCAGATGGATTCATGGGGGACATTACCGTGGACTCTGGGTCTTCAGCTGGACTTGTGCAGGACATTCCCATAGGATATAGGCCCTCAGTGCAATTCTTTGGGTCTCTAGTGCGTGCTCAGATCTCATGCACTTTTATGCATTTGACTCTTTGGGTGACTATTATAAAATAATCCTATGAATTATATGACCTGTATTAAATCTTTTCCCTTGTAAACCCTGACTATAACAGTCAAGTATTTTCTGTGCCTCTTGACTTGCTCTTGTTGCCCAAAATTGGTTTTTCTATTCTCGACCTCTTCTAGCTCCATATGAATTTTAGGATTGTTTTTTCTAGATCTGTAAAGTATGTTGTTGGTTTGGTTTTTTTGGTTTTCTTAGTTTGGGGATTTTTTCTTTTTGTACCAGGAATCAAACTTAGAACCTTGCGCTTGCCAAGCAGGTGCTTGTGCCACTGAGCTATATCCCCAGCCTATGGGTATTTTGATTGGGACTGCATTGAATCTGTGTAACAGTTTTGGGGGTGTGGCCATTTTGACAACATAGATTCTGCCTGTTCAGGAGCAGGGATGTCTCTATTTTCTGATGTCCTCTTCAGTCTTCTTTTTCATAGTGTTATAGTTTTCTTTTTAAAGGTCCTTCACTTCCTTGGTTAGACTGATTCCTAGGTATTTCATTTTTCTTGAAGCTACTGTGAAAGGTATTATTTTCATAATTTTCTTTTCTTGCTGTTCATTGATGGTGTACATAAATGCTAATCATTTTTGTGTATTGATCTCATATCCTGCTACATTGCTAAAGTTCGTTATTCTAAGAGTTTTTTGGCAGAGTTCTTTGGGTCTTCTGTGTAAAGTATCATGTCATCTGAAAATAATGATGTTATTTTCCTACTTGTATTCCTTTTATGTCTTTCTCTTGCCTAATTGCTCTGATTCATATTTCAGGTACTATATTGAATAGAAGTGATGGTGGACATGCTTGTCTTGTTCCTGAGTTTAGGGGGAGTACTTTTAGCTTTTCTCCATTTAGTATGATGCTGGCTATTGGTTTGTCATAAATAGCTTTTATCATATTTAGGTATGGTCCTTCTACACCTGTTTTCTTTGTGGTTTTATCATGAAGGAGTATTGGATTTTGTTGAAAGCCTGTTCTGCATCTATTGACATGACCATATAGTTTTTGACCTTGCTCATATTTAAGTGATATATTACATTCATTGACTTACATACATTGGTCCATCTTTGACTTCTGCAGTGAAAACTACTTGATCTTTTTCGAGAATGCGTTGCATTCTATTTGTTAATATCTTGTTGAGGATTTTTGTGTCTATGTTCATTAAGGAAATTAGCCTATATTTTTCATTTTTAGCTGAGTCATTATTCACTTATGGGATTAGGGTGATACTGGCTTCCATAAATGAGTTTGGGAGCCCTCCATCCCTTTTAATTTCTTTGAAGAGCTTGAGAAGTATTGATGATACAACACCCTTAAAGGTTTTGTAGAATTCAGCAGTGAATCCATTAGGTGCTGGGCTTTTTAAAATTGGTAGATTCTTTATTACTGTGTCAGTTTCTTTGCTTGTTGTTGGGTTGTTAAGTATATTTATGTCTTCTTGAATTAGTTTTTGGTAATTTGTACATATCTAGGAATCTGTTCATTTCTTCAAAATTTACTGATTTCTTGGAATATTTTTAAAAGTAGTTACTGTCACTGGATTCACACAGTGTCTGTTGTGATTCACCTTTTTCATTTCTAATTGCATTAATGTGAGTCTTTTCTCACTTTCTCTTGGTAAGTCTGGCTAGGGGCTTATCTATTTTATTTTCTTTCAAAGAACCAGCCCTTCAATTTGTTGATTTTTTTTTTGTTTTTTTGTAGTCCCAGTTTCATTGATTTCCACTCTCATCTATATCATTGCCCTGCTTAATTTTGATTTGGGGCTGGTTTGTTGTTGTTTCTCAAGTATGTTAAGAGTTCACCTAAGATTTCTATTTGAGCTTGCTGTTTGCTGATGTGAGCATTGATTACAATGAATTTTCCATGGAGAACTGCTTTCATAGTGTCCTAAAGGTTTCAATGAGTTGTACCATCATTGTCATTAACTTCCAGAAATCTTTAAATTTCTTCTTTGATGTCTTCTGTGACCCATTGATTGTTTCAAAGTATGTTGTTAATTTTCCAGGAGCTTTTAGCCTTTTCTGAGATTTCTTCTCTCATTGATTTCTATTTTCATTGCAGTGATCTGTTAGTATGCATGGGGTAATTTCTGTTCTTTTATATTTACTAAAGCAGGCTTCGTGGATTACTTTGTGATCTGTTTTATAAAAAGTACCATGTGCTGCTGAAAAGAATGTATACTCTGTTGTAGAGTGGTATTGTTTTTTTGTTAGTTGATATATTTTTTTGTAAAAGTGTGATGTTAAAATTCCCTACTATGATTGTGTTAGTGCTTATTCTGTTTCAGTTTCAGAAGGTTTTTTGTTTTGTTGTGTACTGGGAATCGAACTCAGAACCTTGTGCTTGCCAGGCAAGGCTTATGCCACTGAGCTATATCCCCGGCCTGATTTTGTGAAGATGGATGCTCCAGTATTTAGTGCTTATATGTTTATTAATATTATCTCTTCTCATTGGGGTGTTCCTTTAACTAATATATAGTGACCTTCTGTGTCTGTTCTGATTGGTTTTAGTTTGAAGTGTACCATGTTTGATTAGAATTGCTACCCTTGCTTGCTTTCAGAATCCTGGCAATGTTGTTTTCCATTCTTTAATTATTAGCCTATGAATATCTTTTTTCATTAGCTGAGTTTCTTGAATCCAACAGGTTATTGGATTCTGTTTTTGATTCAATCTGCCAGTCTGTCTTTTTATTGGAGAGTTGAGGTTGTTAAGGTTGGGAGATATTACTGAGATATACTGGTTATTTGCTATCATTACCTTCTTTATTTGTTAGTGTATGATTTGTTTTCCTTTTCCTGATTTTTTCTGTTGCTATTTATCCATCAACCTCACTTGTTTTCTTGGTGTTTTTAGGTGTGTCTAAATCATTGTTTCTTTTGAGAATATTCTGGAGTATTTTCTCTAGAACTGGTTTAGCACTCATGTATTTTCTGAGCCAATATTTTTCATGAAAATACCTTATTTTCCATCTATTTGGAAGGATAAGGGGCTGGGGATATAGCTCAGTGGAATAAGCGCCTGCCTAGCAAGCGCAGGGTCCTGAGTTCGATCCCCAGTACCGCCAAAAAAAAAAAAAAAAAAATTGAAAGGATAGCTTTGCTGGGTAAGTTCATCTGGGTTGTAAATTCATTGCTCTTAGGGCTTGAGATAGTTTACTCCAAGCTCATTTGGCCTTGAAGGTTTGTGTTGAAAGTGTGCTGTGATTCTAATTGTTTGACCTTTGTATGTGATTTTGTTTTGTTTTGTTTTGTTTTCATTAGTTTTTATTGGATGACTGGTAAGTTAATAAGGATATGCCATATTAAATATTCAGGATATGCTTTTGTCATCATAATTGCTTGGTGTTTGTCTTAATTTTTTCATTGCTGAAACAATAACCAATACCCAAAGTTAAAGGAGGAAAGGTTTATTTGGCTCACAGTTTGTAGAAGTTTCAGTTCATAGTTGTCTGGCTCCAAGACAGGGTGGCAGGGCAGAGGGGCCTCGCAGAGGGAAACAGTCCACAGCAGGAAGGAGGCCACAAGCAATAGCAGCAGCCACCCTCCATCTGTTTATCCAGGCTACTTGCCCTTAGGGAAGGTAGCACTCATGCCCTTCATCACAGCATCACATGGTAAATCAGTCCCAGCAATGCATGCCTGACCCCAGCGTGTCATACCCTAGGTCCAGCCTTCTAAACACCCCACACATGACTACATGAAGCTTTGTAGGAACATCTACCTATAAGCCATATAAACATAACTATAAGCATCACTTACTTGTATATTAAACTCTTATATTTGAGAAATTCTCTTCCATGATTTCTGTAAGCATGTTCAAGAACCTATGTGTGCAATCTGGTTTTTCCTTAACTCCTATAACCCTTAGATTGTTCTTGTTTCCATCTAGTAACTGCTACATAGTTTTCTGTTGCTTTCTTAGGTCTTTTTAGGCTTGTTTGAGCTCTTTCTTGAAATTTACTCTTTTGTCCTCAATTTCAGACACTGTTCTTCACATCAGTCATTTCTGCAGTGTATAAATTCTATACAGTTTTTTATTTTGGGTATTTCTGTCTGAAATTTTTTCAGAGATTCTGTATCCTTGTTGAATCTGTCAAATTTTAAACTGTTTTGGTTAACTTACCCAGTTTTTTACCAGTTTCTCAAAATTTACTGTGTGCATATTGAGTGAAATTGCTGTGAATTTTTGATTTATTTCCTCTCTGAACTCGTCTATTTTCTACATCCTGTCTATGAATTTTTCATAGATTTTTGCTACCATGGGTGGGGTTGGAGGTCTTCTATTTCCTTGCTTTCCAATTCTTTGTGTGTGTGTGTGTGTGTGTGTGTGTGTGTGTGTGTGTGTGAGAGAGAGAGAGAGAAATTTAAATGTATACGGTCCCCTCTTTCTCCCCACATTTTGTGGGAGAAGAGGTTGCTGCAGGTTGGGGTTTAGAGAAGTGAGGAGAGTTCGTGGCTTGAATGGAGATTTTTACTTCCCCATGAATAATTCTTACCTTTGTATGTCCAGCCACTAGTATGTACTCGTGTTATTTACTTCGTGTGATTTTTGCTTTGCCCCTGTGTTTTGCTAAATTACTTCTGATTATAACAGCACCCACAGATTTGATCTTAATAGTTCTTCTATATGATTAATCCTTACACACACACACACACACACACACACACACACACACACACACATCACCACCACCACCACCACCACCACTACCACCACCACCCCCGGGTTCTCTATGCACACTTCCCAGTTCATTCTTTCTGCTTGTTATGAGAGCTGAGGTGGGGAAAGGATAGTGGGAGGGGTGTTCGGGTGAGAAGTGTTAGACACTGAGGGGAGGCTTTCAGGTGGGGGGAATAGTGATAAATGAGAAAAGGTTGCTGTGGGGGTCTGATTTGTTTAGAGGAGTGTACTTACAGTTGAGTTAAAGGGTTATTGAGAGTTTTCAGAGGGTAGGTGCAAAGGCGGGGTCTGTGAGAAAGGTTTCTCTTTGTGACTGAGGATGTTTGCAAATAAGATAGCTGGCTTTTGGGCCCTGTTCAGAGGGAGTGTCTTTCCATCCTTCCACTTTCAGTCAACTTTTTACTTTCGATGACTTCCATGCACATTCATTGTTTGGATGAGGTGTGTCTCCTGTAGGCAATGTATGGTTGCAGATTATTTTTTGATCCAATCTGCCAGTCTCTGTCTTTTGACTGGGGAGTCAAGGCCCTTGACATTGAGCATTATAATTGTAACGTGATTATCAAATCCTGCCTTTGCATTATTTTTCTGGTGGTGATCCCTGTATGTATTTATTATAACAGAAGGGTGATTTCCCCCCATCTCTTCAAGCCCTCCACGTCTCTTTCTAGGATTCCCTTATTTTTTTATGCAGTGCTAGTTTAGTGGTTGTATATTTCTTTAGGATTCCTGTCATGGAAAGTTGAGACTAATTTTGCAGGCTATAAAAGACTGGGTTGTTTTATTTTAGGGCTTCAAAAACTTGGCTACAAACTCTGGCCTGTAAGGTTTCTGCTGAGAAATCTGCTGTTATTCTCATAGGCTTGCCTTTCTCTAACAACTTTTAGTATCCTCTTCTTTTTTTTGCACTTTTTTATTTTAAAAAATAAAAAAACTAACAAAACAACAATGAAGACAAAATCAAAACACAAAAACGATACATGACCTCAAAACAAAATGATAGGAATTAATGGTTGCTACATAACAAAGTTTCTCAGTCCACCAGACATAAGAATGTAAGATTGATCAAACAATCAAAGACAATAACAATAAAAAAAAAATTGGAAATGATGCAGAGCTTGACCATACAAGATAGTAGGAGTTCAACAATGGTTCTTATACTGCATGTTGTTGTTTTCAGATCAGTCATTTGGATTACCAGATTCAAGCGTGCAAAATTGGTCAAGAAAAAGAAAATTTTAAGCATTGACTGTTCTTTCAATAAACCACAGACATCAGCAATACACCTATTCCAGCTATGCTTATGTATACATACAAATTTTTTTTCATTTACAAAAAACCAAAATACCAAGAACAAATACATAAAACAGCATAGAGAGCAATAAAAATGATACAGAATTTCAAAATGTAATAGGATATTAACAGTGGTTGTTACATTACACAATGTCATCTTCAAAATGGTTACACATATCACCAGATATAGGCATGCAAGACTGTTCAATTACACATTAACAGCTCTTTTCAATAAACTAACAGATATTAGTAGTACAATTATCCTAGCTATCCTGTGTATACATACACATATTTTGTCCTTTTCCTTCTTTCTTTTTCCTCCCTCCTCCTTCATCCCAGTTGTTCCTTCCTATTTAAGCAGTTTCTTTTCTCTTTCACAATATCTATCAACCCATACCAAATGCTGGAGGGGCTGTGAGGAAAAAGGAACCCTTCTCCATTGTTGGTGGGAGTGTAGACTGGTACAACCACTGTGGAAATCAGTCTGGAAATTCCTCAGTCAACTAGGATTAGAGGTCCCATTCAACCCAGCCATTCCCCTCCTAGATATTTTTCCAGAAGAACTGAAAACATACCACAGCGATATATGTGCACCCATATTTATAGCAGCACAATTTGTCATAGCTAAATCTTGGAAACAACCCAGATATCCATCAACTGAGGAATGGATAAAAAAGATATGGTATTTTTATACAATGGAGTATTACTCAGCTATAAAGAAAGATAAACTAGAGGCTTTTATAGGTAAATGGATGCAAATAGAGACCATAGGCATTAGTGAAATAAATGAGATTCACATGTGCAAACATTGTATTTCCTCCCTACTATAAGAACCTGAAAGAATAAATGTCCTCTTCTTTAGTTGAATTTTTGATTATGATGTGCTTTGCAGAGGTTCTTTTCTGGTAGTGGCTATCTGGTCTTCTATATGACTCCTGTACTTGAACGTTGAATTCTGTCCCTAGATTTGAAAAGCTTTTTGCTGTGATTTCAAGAAAAATTTTTATACCTTTTGATCGAGTCTTCTAACTTTTTCTTTACTCCTATAATTCTGAAGAGTTTTTTTTTTTTTGAGTCATTCAACAGCTGTTAGACCCATTTTTCTTGGTATCTTATTGGTTTTAGTATATCAGTAAATTCATGATCAACTACATATACTTTGTCTTCAATTTTTCACACTCTGTCCTCACACTGGTCAATTGTTACTCATGCTTGCTTTGAATTTTTTACATCTCATATTTCTTTTTTTTTTTAAAGACAAAAGAATGGATACATATAAACCAGAATAACACTAAAACAATGCAGAAAATACAAAGTTATGGAGAAGATAGTAGGGAATTAGCACTGGATGTTATATTACATGATGTTATCTTTGCATTTGTTAACACAAAAACAATAAAGGAAATAAATTATAGAGAAGATACGGAATTAACACTGGATGCTGTATTACATAATGTTATCTTCATCTTTGTTACTCAGTTATACAGAAATACCAAATTATAGAGAAGATAGTAGGGAATTGACACTGGATGCTGTGTTACATAGTGTTACCTTTGTCTTTGTTACTCAGTTATACAGATGATGGCTCACTTGCTTATTCAGTTTTCTCCAGCTTCATCTCTGTTGTTCTACCTCCCTATCAGTCCTCTTCCCTCTGTTAGTAACTGTACTTTCTGGTTTACTGACTCCCTGGGGCTCTCACATTGGGAAGAGACATGGCTGCTACAAATTATGCTGTAACAAACATGGGTGCACACAAATTGCCATGGCAGGACATGGAAAAGCAGCTATTCTGAAGGACGGTAGATAGGCAGGGAGCCAGGTTCATGTGGTCAGGCCCCCACTGACAAGCCCTCAAGGCCACTGGGAGTCCGGTCAAGTAGGTAGGGTTACACAGTGAACCGCCAGGCTCCGCCTCAATACAGTGCTTCCAGAGCCCCGAATGAGTCCACGGGGTCGTCCCCTTGCCCCCACGGACTGCCAGGCTCCGCCCCGGGGGCCACTCCCGGGACCCGGTCAAGTCCACGGGTTGCTTATTGTCTTCCAGCAGATTTAATGTTTCTATCTTAATTTTTACATCTTCGATGATCCATTAAACTTTGGCATGTGCAGAGCCAGTTTTTCTAGCACCATTTATTAAAGAGGCTATCTTTCTTCCAGTGAATGGTTTTGGCACCTTTTTCAAAGATAAGGTGGCTGAGAATTCCTGGAGTTGTTTAAGTATGGCCACTTTCACTGTATTGGTTCTTCCTACCCAAGAGCCAAGGGATAGCTTTCCATTTTCTGATACCCACTTCAGTCTCCATTTTCAGAGTACTGTAGTTTTCACTGTAGAGGTCTTTTACTTTCTTTGCTAGATTGATTCCTAGGTATTTCATTGTTTTGGATGCTATTGTGAAAAGCGTTGTTTCCCTAATTTCTCTGTGAGTTTGTTATTGGTGTACAGGAAGGCTATTGATTTTTGAGTGTTGACTTTGTATCCAGCTACACAACTGAATTTGCTTAATAAACCCAGAAGTTTTTTAGTGAAGTTTTGGGGGTTTTCTATAGAGAATATAATATTATTTGCAAATAATTGTAATTTACCTTCTTTTCTACCCTTATTCCTTTTACTTCTTTCTGTTGTCTAATTATTGCTCTGGCTAGTTTTCAGAACTGTGTTGAATAAGAGTGTAGACAGCACACAGACATTCTTGTATTCCAGATTTTAGAGTATAAGCATTCAGTGTTTCTCTATTTAGTGTGATGCTGACTGTTGACTGGTCATAGATGGCTCTTATCAGATTGAGATCAAGACCCTCTGTTCCAATTTTCTGGGGGACTTTTATCATGAGTGGGTGCTGGTCTTTGTCAAAAGCTTTTTCTGCATCTATGAGATGATCACATGGGTTTTGTCCTTGGCTCTGTTGATAAGGTGTATTAATGTTTATTAATTCACGTGTGTTGAACCATGCCTGCATCCCTGGGATGGATCCAACTTGGTCATGGTGTATAATCTTCTTAATGATTTTCTGTTTGCCATTATCTTATTGAGGGTTTTTGCATCTATGTTCATTAGGCAGATTGGCCTGTAGTTCGCTCTCTTAGTTGGGTCCTTCTCTGGTTTTGGTATCAGGGAAATGCTTGCTTCCAAGAGTGAATTTGAGGGCTAGGGATATAGCTCAGTGGCACAGCGCTTGCCTTGCAAGCCTGAGGTCATGAGTTCAATTCCTGGTACCACAAAAAAATAAAAAAAATAAAAATAAAATTTTTAAAAAAAAGTGAATTTGGGAGTATTGCTTACCTTTCAATTCCATTAAAGAGTTTGAGAAGTGGTAGTGTTAGATCATGTCTAATTTTCTTGTAGAATTCAGCAATGAATCCATCAGGACCTGGGCTTTTCTTTGCTGGTAGGTTAACAGTAGAAATCAGCAATACTAACAAAGTCAAACACAAACTGGATATCATCATACCATAAGAACTAGTACAAGCTGCAACCATGTCAACTTTACCGATAGAAAAAAAGTTCTGCAATAATACAGACACAAAAACAAACCAAATATGATGTATAGTAAACACCTACTAAAAGCAACAAGTGTACTACCTATTCAACAGAAAAGAATTCAGCAGCAACAGCACAGTTAACTAAATAGCTAAAAATTAATAAAGTTTAATAATAGCAATAATAAAAGTGGAGGAAAAAATGAAAGAAGTTAAATTTGAAAGAGAAAAATGAAAAGGAACAGGGAAGAAAAGTAAGGTTTAAAATCTAGTATAAAAAATAGTTAAAGTTAGGTAAAAGTAATGAAAAAGAAAACAAAATGAAAATAAATTTAAAAACTAAAAGACCAAAAGAAAGAAGAAAAAGCAGTCTACTACGCAAAGTCCAAAAGGTTCCTCCAGGTGTTTGAGCGAGTGGTTTGTTTCTAGGGCCTATAGTGTTGGAATCCACCAGATTTGAGGGAGAAATAGTGAGACACAGTAGGGCCTCTTCTGTTTCCATGCCTATTCTTTGGTACCTGAATGTTGGGTTCTATCCACCTTTCCCACTTGGCAAGGTCAGGCAGTGGTGTAGTGTCTGCCTTAGGGCTGTTTTCATTTTGTGGGCTCCTGGGGTTTGTGCCCTTCCATGTACCCCAGATCAATATCTCGCCTGTAAATTTGTGAGGTGACCCCTTTCTTCAGAGCCTCCACTGTCTGTCCACACCAAGATGTGGTAACTGCCAAGCCAAGATGTGTCACTGATCCTGTTTGCAGAAAACAGGCCACGTAGCACTGTGCTAGACGAACATGGGAGCAAGACAGCAGTCTGCTGGATTTAATGCCAGCACTTTCAGAACTAGTCTTCTCAGAAAACCACACGCCCAGCCTGGCTTTTCACCACAGAGGAGAGGACCACAGATAATTATTGAAATAATTTTGATGTAGATAGAGTTCTGATTTTTAATGATTTTTGCTATTTTGTTCTGTAAAGACGTGGTGATCCATCATACTTTATAATTGTGTGACATTGACAAATGGGTTTTAGAAATGTCATTAAAATCATTTTTCTTTTAACTTTTAAAGATGTTTGCATATAGCAAAGGCTTAAAAGTAGTTCACTAAGATTTTAGTTGTCAGATTGAAGAGTCTATTTAAATAAATTTATCTCTGTAGGAGAAAAACTGATACAGCTTTTTTAAAAGTCCTGTAATTCAATTGGAATAGGTGAATAGGTACATGCTCAGAAAATCCAAATATGAAAATCATTCCACAAAGGAACATTTTTCTTTTTCAAGATAAAAACGCGTTATTAAATTTATAGCTTAGCTTATTATTTTATTCTTTCATGTTTTGATGAAATTCTCTCTTAGTAAACTAATTTTAGACTTTCAGGAAAATTACAAAAATTTCACAGGGTCCCAGGCATCCTTCACCTCGCTTCCCTAATGTCAGCATTTTCCGAGGCTGTACTGTGATGGTCAGATGCTGGAAGTTTCGTGTTGGTGCCGTTGGACTAGCTCAGCTTCCGCCAGTGTCCTTTATTCCGGGAACCTGCCCGGGATCCCACATTGCATTGGATTGTTACTTCTTGTTTCCTCCATTCTACTCTTCAGTCTTCTTTTATTTAAACAGATTTGCTCAGTTATTTTGTAGTGTCTCTAAGTTGGGGGTTA
Organism: Dinomys branickii; assembly: GCA_004027595.1. NCBI lineage: Eukaryota > Metazoa > Chordata > Mammalia > Rodentia > Dinomyidae > Dinomys > Dinomys branickii. The sequence continues at coordinate 26,265 of PVLD010005644.1, read as the reverse complement.
GGTTATGTGATTTTTTTTCACTCTTTGGGTAAAACCGTTTTAAAGAATAGCACAGGAGTCAGTCATCATGGTACACGTATCTCAGCACCCTGGGAAGCTGAGGCAGGAGGATCACAAAGCCTAGCCCCATGACCAACTTAGGAAGAACCTGTGTCAATTTTTTTAACATTTTAGAAACAGTTGGGGATGAGCTTTAGAAATCTTGCTGATGGAAACTGCTTTCTTTTATATAATCTACATTAAAGTTACTTTAAATTACAGCCCATCAAAACATTTAGATGACTTATCAAACATAAGAACACTGATTTTAAAAAGCTATAAGCATTGCTAGATAGTTAATGGGATGAGGTTAGTAGAGTTTCACTAACAGAAATAAACTGTTCAGTAGTGAGAAAAGAAACTTTTCAGCTGAGACTTTTCTTCATTGGAAAGTTAAGAAAGGGATGATCATGAGAATGGTCTTCCCAGCTAAGAGGACTGTGTTTGTGTAGAAAATCGTCTTGGCTGAGATACTTAATTAGATGATTTGCCAAGTAGAATGTTGAATGATGCAAAGGGGATTGCTCTCATCTTCTCTGTGTGACCCTGGAATTGTCATCAGAAATTAAGTCACCAGGGTAGTCCAGGTCTAGACTATCACGTGAAATCACCTGTTTGGCACTGAATTTCTGTTTTTGGCATTTAAAAATCCTGAACATTATAAATCAACAAGAATTTCAAAAGTAATACTCTGTTACATGCCCCAAACTTTGACACTTAAACATCCAGTTGGTACTTTTTTATTTTTGAGAAAGAGTCTCACTATGCAGTTCAGGCTGGCCTTGAGCTCACTTTGTAGCCCAGGCTACTCTTGAACTCACAGCAATCCTCCTGCCTCGGACTCCCAAGTGCTGGGATTACAGGCGTGCACCACCATGCCTGGTTTGGTACTCTTTTTAAAAAGTACATTTTCAGGTGTTGTTTTAGATGTGTATGTTCATTTCTCAAAAGAGAATGGGTACTGCTGGCATGTACCTATAATCCCAGCTACTCAGGAGGCTGAGGCAAGAAGAGACCTGAGTTTGGAGTTTGGAGCCTGGGCAACATAGCAAGACCCTGTCTGGGGCAGGGAGGAGGAAGGAAGGAATAGACAGATCCCTATACTTTATAAAGGAAGTGGGAACTAGTCCCTGTTCAGCCTAGTACTTTGGTAATTTTTATATTTCTTCTCTAGGAAGCTTCAGTGAAGTTTTTGTGTTTTTACTGCTTTGGGGTAGTCTGAACACGTTCTTAGATGAAGAACTGAATAACAGAAACAATATTCAGAAACGATGTTCAGAAACAATATTCAGCATAACGAATGGAGTTTTCTTGTTACTTTAGTTCAGCAATCAGCAAGCACTGGGAGGCCGAACTGGCTGCCCTCAAAGGAAACAACGCCAAGCTTACTGCAGCCCTGTTGGAATCCACTGCCAACGTGAAGCAATGGAAACAGCAGCTCGCCGCCTACCAGGAGGAAGCAGAGCGCCTGCACAAGCGGGTGAGCACAGCCCCTCCGCCAGGGAGTGTGCCTGTGAAAGCGGAGTGTGGACAGCTTCCTGATGCTCTGGTTATCAGGACAGACGCATGGGCTTCATTATGTTGGTTTGTTTGATTAAGGAAAATACTTTCTATAGCTTAATGAGAATGGAGATTATACAGCTTTTGACGTCAGATGAGCTCATTGACCTTTGAGAGTTGTTTCTTTCATCTGTAGAAAAGAAATGGTGTGTATTCTGTGCGGTTCTTCGTGGTTTTATTTTTTATCTTTGTTGTATTTTCACTATTTGAAAAATATAGACAACTCTTTATTTAAAATTGGAAATATTAGCCATTTGAGACAGAAAAAAATCACAAATCCCAATTCCATGAATATCAAACCCAAACAATTACTATGCTTTTTATTCAAAGCATAGAAATGCCTTCATCTTGCAGGAAGCAGATGCCAGTAATTTCCTTTTCAAAAAGGATGTCAAATAAGCCACTCCAGAGACAACAGAGAGTGGCTTAGCAGCAGCACAGTGTGAGGTGTAAGACAGGACCCGGTGGCAAGGAAGTGATGGGAACTGATGGAAACAAGGAGGGGACCTAGCAACCAGAGAGGGTGTCCCTCTACCTGACGCATGAATATTGTTCTGTGAAATGGTGAGGAGGGGCGTCATCTGACAAGCACGTGCTTCCAGATTTGCAAAGTGAGAAGGATATGGGGGTCTGTCTCACAACATACCTAAGACGCTACTGGACTATACATTTTTATACTGAAAAATTATGGAGATGACAAATTTTATTATGTTTTATCATGAGAAAACAACTGCTAACAATTAAATGTAGGCAGTAAGTGCTCATTTAGGGGCTCTCATGTTGTTGTTATCCCTGCCCTGGAACAAGTTGTGCTCAGTCGGTCTCATATTGGAATCTAGATCATACAGACAGAAATATTGTAACTCTCAGCCTGTTAAATGTCAAATATACCAAGTTTGTGTTCTCCAGATTCAAAGAATAATTTCTAAGAAACAACAAAGGTTAAGAGTAGGAAATAAGGCCCGGGGATATAGTTCGGTGGTACAAATGCCTGCCTGGCAAGCACAAGGTCCTGAGTTCAATTCCTGGTACAAAAAAAAAAAAGAAAGAGTGAGAAATACAGGATTATATAGTTTAGCAGTGCAGCACCTGCCAGGCAAACTCAGGGTACTGAGTTGGAATCCTGGTACCAAACAACAACAAAAGAGTTGCAAATATTTCTTGAGGGAGACACAGCTTCTGCAAGACAGGAGAACCAAGTGAGTTGCGAAGGAGCCCACTTCTCAGTGGAAGTTTTATAGAGCACGATCATGAGGTGGATACAAAATTATAGAGTGGGTACAAGGTGGGACAAAACCGTGATCAGTAAGGTTACAGTACAGCCACCTGGGTTGTATTGATCTGGTGGGGAAAGAAGTCACGTAGCAAGTGTACATTGAAAGAACAAAGACCTTTTCAGAGAGGGGTGAGGCCAAGGGTCTGGTCTCACTGATACCTATCTAGACTTTATTGGACCGGGTGTGATCACTGATCTTATGCCTTGGGAGGCATGTAGGCCTGGTCATTCTGTCTTATCTTGAGGCTTGGCCTCTAACAGATGCACCTCTGGCCACAGCTGTAATTAGTTTTCCCCTTTTTTTGGTACTGGGAATTGAATTCAGGACCTTGCACTTGCCAGGCAGGCGCTTGGGCCACTGAGCCATATCCCCGGCCCCTGAGTTTTCCTCTGTTTGTATTGATTCTCTCGAGGGCCTTTCCCTAATTGCGTATGATATTTCTACCCAACTTAACTATCTATGAGTTGACTATTAAAGAATTTAAGAAAAGTAAGACATGACTTTTTTATTTACTCACAGATATGTAATTTCCAGGGTTCTTGCCTTGCTGCAGGTCTGAATGTCTAGAGGTATCATTTTCCCTGCAGCCTGCATGACCTCCTTTAGCATTTCTGGCAATAAAGTATCTCACCTTTTGTTCAGACAGATTTGTCTCTTGACTACAGCTTCATTTCCTGATTTTTTTTTCCACATTATAGTCATTTTAGCTCTGTATTGGACACTGAAATGAAATTTTGGAGAGACTGTAGTTTTGCCGTGTTCCTTTGAAGAGTATAGGTTTTTTTTTTTATCAGCAGGCAGTTAAATTACATGTGGGTTAGCTTGATTTTTGTGGAATTGTGGACTTATATATTATTAGGGTTGAAATTTCAATTTTTCCTTAATTCTAATGTAAATCACTTAGTCCTAGGAAACCTTGAAGACCCAGCTGTTCTAGGTGTCAGGAAGCTAGGGTTAGTGTGGCAGCATAGAGCTTCAGACTTTCTCTGTAGGAAGTGCTGCCAGAGCTTGTTTTTTCTGACTGCAGTGTTCTTGCACTCCTTGGCCCCTGGAGTCTTACCTGTGCCTGATCAACTGGGGTTAGCTAGAGGCTGTGGAAAGCCTCAGTGCTTAGTAAGGGCTTATGAAGCGCTCCTTCCCCTTCATCACCTGACTTCTCCTACCTCTTCTGAGGAGCCTCACAGTGCTCAGGGTCCTCGGGGAAGTGAGCCTGTAATTTGCTGTTTTTCATCCAACCAGTTGAGCAGGATGGCAAACACCTGCCTACAGGCGAGAAGATGCATAAATGCGTATTTTACCCAAAGTGACTGCTTTCTTTCATTGTTCTCCTGATTTGATTACTCATCAGGGCCTTTAAACAGTTGACTTTTATATTTCGTCCACAGTTTGTGATTGTAATCTGTGGAAAATTAATAACCATCATTATCAGACTTAGAACTGCCCTTTGGAAATGTATGATCTAATCACACAAAAAGAAACTACATATATTCAACAATAAGGTGCTTCCCAAGGTTTTTTAACAGATTCTCTGTTTTGTAAGCAGAACAGGAGAGCTCTGAGGGCTTGTGCAAATAAGGTTAGCCATCTGGAGAAAGTGCGGTAGACTGAGAACTGATGGCATGACAGGGTCAGAATAATTTCCCATCATCAAAGAGAGGACAGTCTAGTCAAGTCAAGAGGTAGATATGAACTTGGCTCGTTCTCGGAACAAGGAGACTAGCCTGTTTTTAACTGGAAGTATATATTTTGGCCAAAGAGGAAGGATGAACTGTTGGGGCCAATGAGGGAAGTGCAGATCAAAACTGCACATGAGGGGTCTGATGCACCCTGCCTCCAGAGGCTGAGGCAAGATGATCACCACATGTTCAAGGCCAGCTTGGACTACACAGTGAGTTCAAGGCTGGTCTGAACTACATAGTGAGACTCTACTTCAAAAACCAAAAAACAAAAAATAAAAATCCTACTGCATGCAGGGAGAAATAAAGAAAAGGAAGCTAGCTGTAAGTTATTACTACTTAAAGAACTCTTTACTAATTACTAATTAAGTGCTAATTAAAGAACTCATATCTTTCTTATAAGCACTATGAATATGAAATCATTATAGTTTTGAAGAATGTAAGTTGTATTTTAAGCATATATTTTTTTCTAAATTCCATTACATTTTGGAAATGTACTTGAAAAACTTCTCACTTTTGCAAGGCCAAGTTTTCACAACCCATATTTAATTTGAATGCTATAGCTGAAAGACAGAAGGACATATCTGATCTTGAGTATATGTTCAGAAGAAATTTTTTTTTAAATTTTCATTATAGGAGTTCTCTGTTGTCAAGAAATCACTATTCTTAACCTGTGCATGACCCAGTATGTAAATATTTCCTTTGTTCTTTTTACCTTGTCTTAACTGCATCTTTAAAGAATCTGTTCATTTTATGTTGATTGTGTTACCATTTCCCAAAATTCATTATTCACATATCAGGAGCTTACTGTGTCTTCAGCAAGAAGCTTTCTTATATTGTCGTTTAATTTCACTTATGTTCTCATTGAATTTTAGGTGACAGAGCTTGAATGTGTAAGCAGTCAAGCAAATGCAGTGCATACCCATAAGACGGAATTAAACCAGACGATACAAGAACTGGAGGAGACGCTGAAAGTCAAGGAAGAGGTATTTGCCACTTCCTGCCCATCTGTATCAGGCTGGCCTGTGTTAGAAGTCCTGGTCTGTTGAGCTTATGGAATAAAAGTAAGACTGTATAATGTTTTAAAATGAAATTTTTTTTGAGTGGTATGGAGTTCGTGCATATTTTCCCTATTCTCATTTCTATTACTATGATGTATGTTGAACTGGTCGGGCAGTTAAACTGAGAGAATGCCTATTACCTTCTGTATGGGGGTGTTTATAAAATCAATAGGAAGCCATGGGAGACTAAAACAAGATAGCTTCACAAGTTGAAGCTGTCTCTGGTTTCCAGTCAAAAGCGCTAATATCCTAGGAAAGGTTTCATTCTCAAAGCTTGAAGCAGCCTTTAAAATGGTCAGGTCGTGTTTCTAAGCTGTGCTACTTTGAGTTAGAGTTGTTGCTGAAGGTCATTCTGTTCTAGACAGCACACCTGTAGAGATGACTGCATCCCTCTAGAGGTCAGTAGAAAGGAATGTGTTTTAAATTACTGTTTCCTAAAAAGTAGGGTGATAATTTCAGAGGAAAATTATTTTCCTTGATACAGTTTAAATGTTGTTAAGGACATTACTCTACCATTTCTAGGAAATAGAAAGATTAAAACAAGAAATTGATAACGCCAGAGAACTCCAAGAACAGAGGGATTCTCTGACCCAGAGACTACAGGTAAGCGACCATGTGGTGTTTTCCTCATTGCTGCCTAGAAAGCTGTCGGTTGTTCTTTCACACAGTGATGACTTTCCCTGTGACTTCATTTCATAGGTTTTAGTCATTCTATTTTTCTAGGACTTCTGATTTATGCCTAATCTTTAACTTTTCATAAATTACTTCATCTAGGTACTTTGTCATACTGGTGGCCATTTATAAATTTTCTTTGGTAAGTTATTTTGTGAATTCCTATGTTCAGTATTAAAAATACCCTGAATTTTTAAAAATTTCTCAAATGGCCATCATTTAATGTAGGAGCTCTGCTTATTTTCACACTGCACTAATGTGTGAACCATAGCAGTAGTTATTCCCTACTGAACACAAGTGAGTGTTACTTTTCTTTCTTCAGTCTAATTAATTTTGCTAAGTTTTTCATGTAAATAATATATTTCCTGGTTCAAATTTGCATATATGGTTGCCTTCTGTTTCAGTGGTAGTCAGTCATAGTGGGAGATTTTTCAGAATTGTACCAGTTTCTTGCTGGTGTTATGGTTTGTGTCTAGCGGTCCCTGCAAAGCCTTGTGCAGTCACAGGTGGGGCTTTTTCAGGTGGCTAAATCTAGAGTGTGTAATTGATTTATGGTGCAATGCTAGAATTAAGGGTATGATTACTAAATCAGTCCAGTGATTGGTTTGGCACTGACCTAATCCTGGTAACCTGGATACAATATAAGGGAAAGTAAGAACCTTGTCTTGTCCCTTGCTTGCTTGCTTTTTCTATCTTGTGCCTGTCATAAACTGTCTTGGCCATGCCACCCTGCCTTGGAGCCAGCTGCTTATGAACTAAAACCCCTGCAAACTGTGAGCTAAATAAACCTTTCTTCCTTTAACTTTGGGTGTTGGATGTTTTCTCTCAACATTGAGAAAAATAACTAACAGGTGTTTAATTACTTTAGGTATGTTTCTTATTTAAGAGAGGGTCTCACTATGCAGTACAAGTTGGTCTTGAATACAGTATATAGCCCAGCCTGGCCTTGACCTCACAGAAATCCTCCTGCCTCAACCTCCCAAGTGCTGCGATTACAGGCATGTGCCATCATGCCCAGTGAGGTACTCTTATTACACCCTCATGGCCCTTGTCTTTGTGCAATCTGGAAAAATAAAATTGCTTATTTTGTCTCAACCTCTTCAATGTTGACCTTCCATTTTAATCATCTGCGTAGAGCAGTGGCTCTAACTCGGGCAGTATGCATCCCAGGAGCACTTAACCATGTGTGGAGACAGGTTTCACTTTCACAGCTCAGGGATGCTACTGATATCTGATAAGCCAAACCAGGGGTGCTGCTTTTGTGATGCAGAAGGACAATACTATTGAAGTGGAGAAACCCTGATAGAGAACCAGAACATGAAGCATGTAATTAGGACTGAAGAGAGGTGGAAGGAGGCGAGGCCTAGTCTGTCTTGTGTTTGTCTTGGCTTTTGAGCACAGCACTTGCTGTGACTGTACGAGGTATTTAGCACACATCACCCCTCACTTGCACTAGCAGGTGGGTTGTTCCCGTTGGCAGAGAAAAGAGGTGCTGACAGATTTAACCAAGGCACTTAGCTACAAAGCAGTGAAGCCTACATTTTTTTGCATCTAAAATGTCTTCTTCAAGCAACAAGTGCCTAAGCCATCCCTAATGATTCTTATTTAAGATTTATGTCTGTAAATTTTTGTCACATGTACACTAGTGCCACTTATGAAGAAAAATTAAGAAGTGATTTATTCATGTCAAACTTCTGTGTTAAAACATCTACATGTATTTCACTGATGAGGAGTGATTGAATTTTACAACTGACATTCAAAGCTGTGAATAACAGTTCTTATACATTTCTTCACTGAGTATCAGAAGTGATTATCAGAAAAACATTGACCTGGAACAGGACTGGGGAGCTTTTAGAAAACTTCAGGATGAATTGTAAAAGACTAGGCCTCAGGAATAACCTATATTTCTTCCAGTTAGAAGAAAATTCCTTCTGTAACCCTTTCCCCTACCTTCCTCCCACACACCTGTGTCCTATTTATCAAGTCCCAGCACCATAAATTTAATTTAGAAAACTGTAATTACTAAAGTCCTTGGATGGCAGAGGAACTCCCAAAATTGTAATGTGTAGAGTTGGATTAGAAGGTGTGAATGTGGGTTGAAAATTCATAGCTATGCCTAAGTGATCATGATAGTTTCTAATTTTCAGGTGGTTTGTTTTTGTTTTTAGTACTGGGGGTTGAACTCAGTGCCTTCACAATGAGTTAAATCTCTAGCCTTTTTTTATAAAAATAAATTACCAATAAAAATAAGTTACCAAGACTGGTCTAGAACTAGAGATCCTCCTGTCTCAGCCCCCTAGAATGCTGGGATCATTGGCATGCGTCACTGTGCCCACTAATTTCTAAATTCTGGTATTTGGATATTTCCATATATCAGTATAGTACAGGCTCATGATAGCAAAGTTAGAAAAGTATATCTAGCAGTGTAAAAACTCAGACTAATGCAGATCACCTCTCCTTGATGTATGTTTGACAAGTTTCTTTCCATGGCTTTCTTCCCATATTCCTATAGTGGTGGTGGCGGCTTGTGTTGTTTCCAGTTATGCCATAATAAATAATACTATCATAGTAATAAACCTTACATACATAGTAAGACTTATTATTTTCTGATGATTTCTCTAAGATTAACATTTAAATGAGAATTAATTAGTATCAGGGTTTAAAATGCCTCATTCTGAGCCGGGTATGGTGGTGAATGCCTGTCATCCCAGTGCTTGGGAGACTGAGGCAGGAGATCGCCATGAGTTAAGATCAGCCTGGACTGCATAATGAGACCGTATCTCAGAAAATTTTTTTTTAATTTTTGTTTTAACTCTCATGCTGAGAAAGGGCTGTCTGGAAGGGCAGGGCACCCACTGTTTATTGGTCTCTGTTCATCTGTACTGTCTTGTAGGAAATAAATCCCCCCAGCAGTACTACTGGGGATTCAGCCTGGGGCCTTTTGCATTGCACATGCTAAGCAAGGGCTCTACCACTGAGCTAAATCCCCAGCCACAGAGTGACAGAAAAAGACACCTCCCAACCTAGTAGGTGTCAGCTGTGCAGAGTTCATGTCCCCAAATATTGAATATAGAATATCAATGGATGAATTTCAAGGACAAAGGAGCTTGAGAGTAGAAAGGGTTTGTTGAGAGACAGCTCCTAAGAAGCAGGAGGCATCCCGAAGCGGGTGGCCACAGAGGCCCTTTCCCAAGGCTGTTCTACACAACAGACTCACACCATGGGTCGGACTCCAGTTATCCAGCAGGGTCACGGGTACTGCCGCTTAGCTATTATTGATCCATCAGCGAAGCAGGGCGGGTAGCAGTAGCATCATTACCTGCAGCTGACCCGTAACATCTCATGGAGGAAGAACAACGGCACTTGTGGAGAGGGAGGGGAGGATTGGCCGAGGTGATCTGCTCCCCGGCCTGTGCACAGAAGCCTGCCTAGGCCTCCCCAGCCTGGCAGAGCAAATCACAATGCTTTGGTGCGCAGCATGTGCACACCATTGCTCGCCTGGTGCAGGTAACCACAGGGACTGCAGATACTCCGCCTCGGTAATGCTGCCAGACTCACAGGCCTGGCCTCTTCATGTTCCTCCTGTCAGTGTTGATGTGTCTTATCCTCTGTACTGCGGGCCCCAGGCCCTGTCTGATTGCCTGTCAATTTCTGTCTAACCTAGCTGTCCGTTACAGCTCTCTGTCACCATTTCTCAACACAGCTGGGAGCAAACCGTTTTCACGCATTGCTCCATGAGCTAGTCACCTTCCCCGCACCCGCACGTGAGGACTGGGGAGATGCTGTAGAGCTAAACCATGACAGCCCCCAGAGCAGTCAGATCCTGTGGAGCTCACTCTGTTCTCCAGCTCCATGTTTTAACTCCTTTCTCCAGTGCAGTACTAAGAAACCTGATTCGCATTATCCACAGTATGTTTCCTTGTTGGATCTCAGAATACAAAGAAAGCAGTTTTGAATTTCTAGTCAGCACCATTGTCACAAAAATACCAAAAGCTACTAACTAAAGAGCGGTGTTACTGTCTTTAGACAATAATGTAAAAGTTAGTTGGATGCCCAGCATGGTGGCACAGGCCTGTAATCCCAGCACTCAGGAGGCTGAGGCAGAAGGGCTGTTGAGAGTTCGAGGCCATCCTGGACTACATAGCGAACTCAAGTCCAGCCTGGACTGCGTAGATTCTGTCTCTAAATAAATAAGTTGGGCTAGTTTTTCCATTCTCTTCATTTGTAGTAGTCACATTTCTTTGTGTCATTATGTTCCACTTTAGTGTCCCCCCAGTTCCTGCTGATTCTAGGTGTGAAACTTGAAATGGCAGAATCAAAACAAAAAACTTCCTTTAGAGAATGTATCGCCCCCAACCTAGTACCCAGGTTCCATCTCACTCACCCTCCCCATCCCGGTCTACTCGGTAGGTAACTGTAGGTACCTACTCAGTAGGTAACTATCTCATAAACTGTTGCTTTGTCCTTTCCCTGTTTCTCCCCCTCCCCCTCCCCTTCTCTCTTTCGTTTTTTTCCTCTCTCATTCTCCCTCTCTCTCTCTCTCTCTCTCTCTCGCTCTCTCGCTCTCTTGCTCTCTCACTTTCTGTGTTTTGCCTTGTTTTTTTGAGACCATGTCTGGCTACATAGTTCATACTGGTCTTGAATTCACCATGTAGCCCAGGTTGACTTCAAACTTGCAGCAATCCTCCTGTCTCAGCGTTCTGAGCCCTGGGATTATAGGCTCCCACCACCACACCACACCACACCACACCCTGTTCCCTCTTTCTTCTTACCAAGCAAAGAGATACATGAGTGGGGTTTTTATCCCACACTCCCTCTTTGTTACACAAACAGTAACGGACTCCAGATTACTCTTCTGTGCTTGTTTTTTTTTGTTTTGGATCAGTTTGGTTTTCTTCACCTAAAGTTTATCCTGGAAATTATGAGAGTTCATAGAGGTTTGTTCATTGTCTTTTAGACCTGTGTTGTACTTCGTCTATGTGTGTCATAGTTCCTTCAATGAACCTGTTTTTATTTCAGAATTTAGATTGTTTCCAGTTTTCTACAGTAACACTAAAATGAGTAACAGTGCAGTTACTTTGTAACTGTTAGAGGCTTATCTTCTGGATAAATACTTAAAAGCAAGATTTCAAAGTAACAAAGTAAACCTGTATGTAGTTTCATTAAATATTGCCAAATTCTCCACAGAAGCAGTTGTATCAATTTGCACTCAACATTATGAGTGCCTGTTTTCCATAGCCTCTCCATAAAATGTTTCTAATTTTAGGCAGTGTGTGATAAGTGAGAAGTGGTAACTCCGCTTCCCTTATTATTATGAGTGTGAGCATCGTTCATTTTTTGTATTTTTATGTGTGAATTTATATCCTTGTCTTTCTCTACAGAGTTACTAATCCTCTTCTCCGAAACTTTCAAGTATTTCTTCAAATAGGAAATTGCAATTATTGTCTGTTAGTATCTTTTGATGTTGAGTGAGGAAATGACTTTTGGAATTTTGTTAAGTCTATGAAGACAATTATATTCTTCCTAGATTTCTTTTTTCCTTCCTAGATCTATTACTGTCATTTAATATTATATTTTCTTATATTTAATTATCTTTGCATACCAAGGATAAATCCCACTTAAGTATAATGTGACTTTCCTTATTTGGACTTTAAATTTGGTTCCTTATTACTTAGGATTTTTGCATGATATTCATATGTGAATCTAGTTTGTAATTTTCTTCTTTGGAGGATGGGAACCTTGTTTATGAAATTTAAGTATGAAGATCCTACTTGATTTGTAAAATAATTTCATGCCCTGGAATAGTTTATGTCATATTAGAACTATCTGGTCTTTGAAGGTTTAATAGCACTTCCCTGGTTATTCCTTAATTACTGTCTGTATTTCTTTTACAGAAAATGTTTATTTAAACTGTAAATCTAGATTTATAAATGTTTGATGAAACCTCTTATTTCTTACTTTATATACTTGTTCTTTATCCTTTTCTTTCTTGGGTAATTTAATACTGTAGTGGTATGTTAAGTGTTTTTTGAAAACTAGATATTGATTTATTAATCAGTGCCACTGCTTTTCTAACGTATACTTTATTTTCTATTTTTATCTTTGTTATTCTTGCCTTTGGTTTGCTTGGTTTATCTTTTTATCCTTTTCGTAGGATTTTGAAAGGGGTCTTCAATTGCTGTATTTTCATTCCTGCATTTATGTGAATGTTGAGAGCTGACTGATTCTCCTCTGTCACTTCAAGTGTGTCTCAGAGATTTTCAGTGTTTTCATTAGGCTTGTTTTTTAAAAGTCTATAATTCTGGTTTCGTTTCCTTTTCATACCAGAGTTCTTTAAAAGGTTTATAAATTTCTTTGTAGAAAGGCCTTTTTGTGTTTTTACTTAACTATTGACTTCTGCTTTTGTTGCATCGAGGTCATGGGTTTTACTGTAGGATTTCTATCATACATAGTGTACTACTGCTTTCTGTGTTCTAGTATTCCATCAGTGTTTGTGAATACTCAGTGTGTGTCTCAAATACATACAGTTGGATAGTACTTTCTCAGCCAGTTGAAAATATTTCAATAGGTAACTCATTTACATGTATTATATATTTGTCTTTCTCTACATGATATATTATTTGGTCTGTTTTATATCTTTGATGTTTAAGATGGCCTTAACTTCGTAGTTGTTACCTTTAAAACTTAAACTTTTAAAAAATTCTCCTAGGGCTAGAAGTGTAACTCAGTGGTAGAGCACTTACTTAGCATGTGCAAGGCCCTGGGTTTAGTCTGCATGCCACACATACACACACACACACAATTTTTTAAGAAGGAAAGAAGCTGTACATGGTAGCACATGCCTGTAATCCTAGCACTGAGGAGGCTCAGGCAGGAGGATCGCTGTGAGTTCAAGGCCAACTTTGAACTACATAGCATGCTTACATCTAGTCTGAACTACGTAGTGAGACTAGACTCTGTCTCAAAAAAAACAACCAAAAAAAAGAAGAAAAGAAAAATAGTGGCGTTCATATTTACACTTTCACTTTCTGGTTTGTTAGTTTTAAATGGTATCCTTTGATTCTGAACTATTGTTACAGCAACTTCAGATTTTATCAGATGTTACACAGTCAGATTTACCAGTGCTGCAGAAAACCATCAAGTGGCACTCAGAAGTGGAGAGAGCTCTTTATTTTGCTAGTAGGCCCAGAGGAGTTCAGCACCCCAAAATCTGAGCCCTGAATCTGGATTCGGGAAGTTATATAGAGCTTATGGTGGGAAAAGGTGAGGCAAACAAAGGCAGTAACTTAAAGGTGACAGGTTGAGAACTTTTCACATCCAACGGGGGTAGCTGTGAAGCAGCTTCCGTGAGGAGGACGAGGAGAAGCACAGCTAAGGAGAGACTGTGTGGTCCTGTGGCTAAGGTCCAAGTAAGAACATACGTCACCTGCCAGGCGGGGTGCAGGGCTGAGTCCTAGAGTAGTTTGTTTCACTGTCTCCCCATGACATGAAATAACAGCTTTAGTAATGAGATTAACTCTGTGCTTTTCCTTTCCTTTCCCCTCCAGTATTTTACTTACATAGTTTCTGCTTTGTTATTATACATTATGTATATAATACACACACACACACCCCTTTGCTTAGTCTTTGACGTACATTAGTATATTAATAAGCTCACAGTCTTAGTCCATTGTGCTGCTGTAAAAGAATACTTTCAAATGGTTAATTTATAAAGAACAGAATATATTTCTCACAGTCCTGGAGGCTGGGAAGTCAAGATGAACACCAGCTAGCTTCTTTGCTGAGATCTGTGTCCTGCTCAAGGCTGCACCCTGTTGCTGCAGGAGGGCACATGCCTGGAGCTGAGTGAAAGCCTGTTACCAGGCTGACTCTCATGCATAGGGAGAGGAACCCGCATGCCTCCTAAAGGCTGCCTCCTTTCCAGAGTGCTCACTTACTGGAGGAAGCTCAACCTCTTGTTGGTGCTCATTCTGCACATTCCTGAGTTCTTATGTGTTTAAGCCTTGGGCAGGAGGATCACCATGAGTGTGAGGCCAGCCTGCACTACATAGTGAGACCCTATCTCCAAAAAACAATTTTTTTGTCAGACCAGATCTTGTATTTCATTCTCTCTCTGCCCCTTTATTAATGTGACCCAAAAGGCCTGCCTCTCCCTTGGGCCCTCCCCTCCCCAGAAGTGCCCTCTGCCCTCACCCCATTGCCTCTGCACACTCTCTGTGCTTTCTTAGATTCTGCTTCGCCTTCAGTGCTCTGGGACTTACGGGGGTTTCTTGTGGCTATTGCAGTTTAGTGCTGTCTCTCCTACTCACATGAACTTAGGAATTTTCAGGTTTTATTCTTGTTATTTGCTGACACAATCTGGGGAGGATGGTTGGTAGGTTTCAGTGTACAGTCGTTACCTTATCATTGAGACGTTTCTTCGGTTCACTTCTTCATTACCTTCTAAAATTCATGCTGTATTAAAACAAGAGCTGTCAGGACTGGGGATGTGGCTCAGTGGTAGAGCTCTTGCCTTGCATGCACAAGGCCCTGAGTTCAATCCCCAGCACCACATACATTTAATTACATAAATAAATAAATAAAATAAGAAAAATAAGAGCTGTCACACAGCTTTATCCCCAGGGTCTAGTAATGGAAGATCTTCAATAACTAGTTGTTGAGCAGTTCTATTTCCAAGCATGTATGTGTATATTACCCACTTTTCTAGGTAAAAACAATGTATTAATACTTACCTTGATGACTCATGTGTCCTGTTGATACAGGAATGATACAGGACCTCCAGGTGATATAAGGGAAGTATTCTAACTCCCAACCTGCTAGATGTCTCACATTCCAAGTCCCTGTTCCCCAAAATCAAAGGGTGAACTCTAAGGAGCCACAGTTGTTAACAGTAGGAAGTACCCAACGAGGGGGAGAGATGCAGCTCCTGAAGGACAGAAGAGGTACCCAGTGGCTGCCGAGGACCCCACTTCTCAGGAAGTTTATAGAGCATAGCCATGTGGGTACAACATGGGTTTACAGCTATAATCAACCAAAAAAGTTATAAGTGTAGTCACTTAGTGATGTTGATCCAATTTGGGGGAGCAAATCACATAGCAATTGTGCATGGGAAGAAAAGAAAACTTTGCAGCAAGAGATGAGTCTGTGGGTTTTGGTTAGCTATTGAGACTTCATTAGATCAGGTGTTGCCGTTTATTTTATCCTCTAGGGAGGTATGGAGACCTGGTCATTCCGTCTGTATCTTGAGGCCTGGCTTCCAACAGATGCACCTCCAGCCACAGTTTTCATGAGTTTTCATTTCCTCTGTTGACTTTCTCAAGGGCCCAGCCCTATCTCAGAGCCCGTATTGCTGCCTAACTCAGCTGTCTACAACACTGTTATACTTGAAGATTAATAATCTAATGAGGCAATTAATAATCCAGAGGCATCTAAGAATCATACTGATAAGAACTTAAATGAATTAGATGTCAATGCAGATAGGTTTTTTTTGTAGCTTTTATTTAGACTAAAAGTTCTAGGATTTAAATTTAGAAAAAATCAAGTTGATCAAGTTCCATTGACTGTGGTCATAATCGCATAATACTCTTAATCCAACAGATACAGAATGTGATTTTCTGCCCAGTTAAATTTTATGCTTTCAATTTTTGCCCTTCAAATCACTCGAAAGAGATTAAATTGTTCTGTCCTGCAGGATTTATTGAATCTGAACCATGCCTCTGGGTGCCATCAGCCTGTCTTACATCGTGAAGGAAAAGAAGTTTTTAGACAAAAATGAAGGCTGGGGATATAGCTCAGCAACACAAGTATGAGTATGTACATCCAATGAAAGGGCCTGTGCGGCACAAGTGCCTGCCCGGCAAGCACAAGGTCCCAAGTTTAATTCCCAGTGCCAGAAAAAAAGGACAAAAATGAGCAATTAGAAGATGAGTTTATAGGGAGAAGAAAGGCAGAAAGAGCACTGGAAGGTATGGCCCAGGTTAGAAAACTGGGACACGGCATTCACTGGCCATGACTTGGGTCTCCTCCGGCTGGCCCTCTTCACTAGGCTATCTGCTCCTGCTCTAGGAGCATGTTCTTTCTGCCTAGAAACAGATGCACACCTTCGCGTTGCTCTGGGCCCCTTTTGTTATCTAAACAGTGAAATCTGTGCAGACACAGCTTCAAGGAGACCATGCAGCTCAATGGGTATGGGGATTTTTTTTTTGCATGGTCCCACTGAAAGTGTTGGGCTATGGCATCAAGAGCAGACAGGGTGGGGCTGGGCAGCATCAGCTCTGCTTGAGTAGTGGGAACTTCTGGCCCATGAGCTCATGGGTGAAGCAGCAGCAGGCCATGCGGCACAGTCCTGCATGGAGTATGTACATCTGATGGAAGGGCCTGTTTTTCCTCACAGTTTACAGCTAGAATTATAAATAGTTCATTAATTTCAGATTCTATTCTCAGTCTACTTCACCTAGCGATTATTCGAGAAAGAAGATTAGAAAAATGAACGGTTTAAGATACCAGTAAATTCTCAAGATGAGATCAGATTCCTGAGCTCTTCGTTTGTCAGTCACCACAGCTCTCCTAGTCCCTTCTTAAATCTCTCCACATGTGCACATTCCACGTGGCATCCCTGCTCACGCGTGGCTCGTAATTATCCTTGGCTAGGCGTGTAGCTTTCCTCAAACTTGTGAGTCAGCTGTTACTTTCTCAAATGTGTTCAACTAGTGTTTAAATTATTTTTCTCACAACCTCAATTTTTGGAAGATAGTTTGAGAATTTTGGTGGGAAAGCACCCTAACCCTAACCCACAGCTGTTTTCCCTTTGTGCTCGGACTCCTCTGCCCACACACACTCTCTGCCCAGACGTCCTTGTCGATGAGCTGTCCCCGGCTCCTCCTTGAGCAGTAGTCTTCAGATTTCCACTGTCCTTTATACGTAACAGACTTCCACCTCAATGTATTAAATTTGAAGCATCGTATTTTCTGTAGTGATTCATGTTGTATCACATCAATGTTTTCATTGTTCCGTAAAGTTTACATATTAGAACGCAATTTTTGTCAGTTAATTCCTCTCAGATATAAAATGAGCTTTCTAGAAAGTTCATGTGACATTTGTTACCTGAGTAGTTCACTTAAAGTGTAGGAGTTGATTTTCTGCCACTTTTTAATTCCATTTTTTAACTGAAAAATACTGTTAGCTCAATTTATATTTTTGCAACTCATTTGTCATCCTTACAAACACTTCTTAAAAAATCATAATTTCTGATTAACTTTTGGTTATCTAGTTCAATGTTTCAAATTTTTTAATGTCCTTTGTTATCTTGAGTTCTTGCTTCCCTTCTGCGTATTATGTACGATTACGACATACCTCCACTACAGTTGTTAGCAGTTGGATTGTGTTCTTACAATGTGCACTCATTTAATACCAAGGCTGCGTGTTTAGAGAATCCCACAGGCTCATTTTAGAGGGTTGCTTTCTTCTCTAAATGTTTGCCAGCGGGGGTGCTGGCTCAGTTGGTTAGAGCATGGTGCTGATAAACGTTTGCTGGAGTTGCAGGTAAGGAGAAAGTTTTCATTTCTTTCTCTCTACTTGCTTTCACCTGAGCTTGCTGGCAGGCTGCCCTGCTAAGTGCTGTTTATTAACCAAAGTAGGTAAGTGGCAATGAAGAGGAGATGGGAATCACTCCCCAGGGGTTCTACAGGGCCCTCTGGGCTGGGAAGCCTGTCTGAAAATGCTGCTTGGCTTGAAGGAATGAGTCATTTTGGGTGATTAGATAGATTCACAAGAAGCGAGTCAGTAAAATCACACACTCTGAGGGCCTATCTGAAACCTCCTTAAATAGCATTAAGTTGAGCTTCAGGAATTCATCTTGTCACATGATGCATGAAATAACTAGTAATGCTGTTTTCTAAGCGATGAACTGACACATATGCATTTTGCTTTTGCTTCTGAAGGAGGTGGAAATTCGGAACAAAGATCTGGAGGGACAACTGTCTGACTTGGAGCAGCGTCTGGAGAAGAGTCAGAACGAACAGGAAGCTTTTCGCAATAACCTGAAGACACTCTTGGAAATCCTGGATGGGAAGATATTTGAACTAACAGAGTTACGGGATAACTTGGCCAAGCTACTAGAATGCAGCTAAGGAAAATCAAATTTCAGTGCCAATTAATTTAAAAGATACTGTCTCTCTTCATAGGACTATTTGGGCTCTGCATCAAGATTGCACAAAAAAAATTGAATATCCCTCCTCCAGGAGGAGGATCTTTTGAAAATTGGAATTGTATATTTCGGTGTAAATTTTAGAATTTAGCTTGTAGCTAGTTGGGTTTAAAAAAAGGAAAAACTTGAACTACAAATTACCTCCATGTATATTATTGGCCGTAGTTAACTAGAAAGTTACAAAGAGACACTTAATGCAATCTTTTTTCCCCCTGATAATAGCCAGTGGGAGAATTAACAGTGTCTGGGTCACATCCCCCTTTTATGTTCAACATAGTGAAGAAGATCGGCTTTTTAAATTAATTTATTTATGATATCTAGAGCTGTGATTTGTGCAAAAACTTAGTGATGAAAGCCCTGTCTTTTGTTGTAATCTGAATAATTTCTCAGGATATTTTCGCACTGCTGAGAAGCAGTGCCATTACCAGTTAATTCTTGCCAGGAGTGAGAGAGAACTGCATCTTTATTGAAACACACTATAACTGCGTGTTTAGCATTCTTCCCTTTTTGTACTGGAAGATTTTTCACTCTGGTGACTACTCTGGTACACTCTGACGTTCGCTAAACTTGTCCGTTGTATACTTTACTTTTCCTTATTGATTCCATGTGTTTATGAGAAGATACTGTCTCCCGTTTTATTACACATTTTAAAGCCAACTAACAAAGGCAGCTGAGTCCCTCAGAAATTTTTGTTTTTAAATTTCTAATAAATTTGACACATAGAACTGAAATACAGTAGCCTGTCATTAACAGGCTGGTGTAGCAATGTTAAGTATATTTACAGAAAATATGCAGTTACTTTTGTTTATATATTTTGCAAGAAATCTTTTCTGAATGATCAATGCATTTCAATTTAAAAATAATAGTAGTTATTGGGGAACTATTTATTATAGGTAATTTTAAGGTATAGAACTATTTTCAAGGGGATCCCTTCCTATAACAGCCAATCAGAGGACTGTGTCTACATGGTGACCATGGCAGGGGAGACGGGGCTTGTGCTCTGGGCCTTCACATCAGCCACACCCTTCCTCAAACCTCACATGGCAATATACTGACTGCTACCGAGCATTTCCACACAGGATCTACGTTAACAGGCTCTTCTCAGCAAGCAGGTTTTAACGTTTTGATGTAATTTTAAAAGACTTTTAGCAAACATGCATTTCTTTATATGATACATTTCTTTTATGAAGCTATTTTAAAAGTAAGCCAAGTGCTGTCTGGTCTGCATATGAGTAGGAAATGCATCAGAATGCATATATTCTCGCTGTACAATGCCTGTCATGGAGAGGAGGTTGTTCTTTTTAAAGTGTACGCTTGAGTGTCTGGCTCTAGAGAGTCAGTAAATGCACTGATTTTTTTGTTTGTACCCCAAATTGATTGAATTGTTAAGTACAAAATTAAGCAAATTAAGCAATTTGTAACCATTTTTCACTCATAGCTACTCAGCACTAGATAATTTTGTTTTATATGTATGTGTATGTACATAAATACATACATATTGATTTATATTAGAGTGAAAAATAGTTTGTTTCTAAACTTAGTTTCTAGAATGAGCTTTCAGGTGTCTGAACAGTCTCTCTCAGACCCTTAGTCATCCCGTGTTATGTGTACTACAGCGTCCTGTAAGCTGCCTCCACCTATCTTAGGGTATTTTCCTCACCTATTATCATAGGAAGAATAATTGGATACACATGCTCAGAGTGAAGGTATTTCTCTGATAAATCAGGTAATAAAGTTTATTTGATGGATAGAATTTTGAAGTAGATGTGACTTTATCCAGGAGTCTCTGAGTGACAGAGCACCAGGTTTTCATTTAAATAGGGAACTAGCTAAGGGTCAGGGAATTTAGTTATGAAGAGTTTTTTAAAATCTTTGAAAAAACAGTGTAAGCTATTGAAATGGTAAGCGATTTATTTTAAAGATGTAATAAAATATTTTAAAATTTTTGACATAGTGGTCATTTAACGGGAAAATAACTCACCAAAATGTTTCCACTTGAATTGTATTGATAATGTGAGACATATATGTAATTCAATATATACATATACCTATATGTATATACAGAAAATTATTTTTAATATTTTCGTACTGATAGGAAATTTAAAATTGGAAATTTTGTGAGTGTTTTCCTTGTCCAATAGAGCCTAATTGTTTCTTTTTAGTGATGTAACAACTTCTTGAGGGCTGCACCTTCAAAGTCCCAGATTGTCCATAGATATGTACAGTATTTGGGATAAGGTGACACAAGTGCACATATAAATAAACCCTTCTTATGAGACTATTTTAAACACACATTCACAGTAGGACCATATCTAGAAATCATTGCCTACCAGTCATAATTCAGTTGTGTGCCCACTGTAGGTTTTTCCATTTCTGTATTATAAATAAATGTTTGCACATTAGAATTCTGATTTTTCCCAGAGACAAGTACTATATATATGCACATACATACCTAGATCTCAATCAGGTGCGGCGGTCTGTTCCTCAGAACGCAGCATGGGGACGGTGGCTGGGATGTGCGGGCGCTCGGTGTCCGTGGAGGATGGCAGTGGAGACTGAGCCCTTGTGTTTAAGTTACTATCTGATGATAACTACAAATTCTTGTACAGAAACAAAAGCTGGAAAAAAGAAAAACAAAAATACAGTTTTTATTTTGAAGTAATTTGTTGCTCTCTGGAGAATGTACTTCATCTTTGTTCCTTCAGCCCTCACAGATACTTAAGGACGTTTAAGTGACGGCAGCATTTACAAATCTTACAGGTGCTACTGGATTTTGCATCAGTGTGTCATGTTGTGAAATCCTGAGTTTGGCATAAAAGGTTTTTAAGTATTTCCCTGGCTGGAAAATTAGTTTTTATTCTTTATTCTCTTTCTATCTTCTCTCCTTTCTCCCTTTCTCATCCCCTCTCTGTCTTTCTCTCTGGAGGTTGAAAGACACAGAGCTGCACCCCATACCCCACATCACCCCACCACCTGCACCCCCATCACAGTCCCAATACCCAGAGGTGACCCAGCACCACCACGGGAGTCAGCTGCTGCTGTCGCTGTGCTGTTGGGAAGCAGTTAGAGAAAAAACTTGTGGGGTTTGGTTTTGGTTTTGGTTTGGTTTTTTGTTTGTTTTCTTTTTCAGGTGGAACTAAAAGACACATTGAAGATTAACCCACCATAAGCACATGTCAAAACCAGTCTCTTTGCCTTGCTTAAATTAGCCGGGTATGGTGGTATACAGCTCTCATCCCAGCACTTGAGAGGCTGCAACAGAATGATCACTGCAAGTGTGAGGCTAGAGAGGGCTACACAGTGAGTTCCAGGCCTGCCTGAACTACATAGCAAGACCCTGTCTTGAAAAAATAATTCTCATTCTTTCATATGTGTGTATTTTCTTTGGCGTGTTATTTAGCTCTGGGGCATGTACTGCAGTAGCTCTCTCTCCTTGTGGCCCCAGTATTTCCCAGTGCTGCAGGGAGAGCCAGGCAGCGGCATGTGCACTGGCAGCTCTCTCCTGGTGGTCCCAGTGTTCCTGGTGCTGGAGGGAGAGCCAGACAGCAGGGGTGCACGGGCAGCTCTCTCCTTGTGGCCCGGTGTTTCCCAGTGCTGCAGGGAGAGCCGGGCAGGGGGAGGGAGGGCGCTGGGAACTCTCTCCTGGTGGACCCAGTGTTCCCGGTGCTGAAGGGAGAGCCGGGCAGTGGGGGGTGCAGTGGCTGTTCTTTTAATTCTTTCTCTCATTTAGTGTAAAATGATTTTAACTTGCTAAAATATTATGCTTAAAGATGGTGAATTAGTCCTCACTGAACTTCTCTCTCCTGTCCATATTAGCATTGTTCCTTTATCATTCTTGAGGTAAAATTAATTTGTATAAAATCTTGAAATTAAACCTTGGGTAAGAAGTAGTTGAGATTGACACATTTTTTTTAAATCTTTAAATTAGGACACTGTAGCTAGGTGTGGTGGTACACTCATGTAATCCCAGCACTCGGGAGGCCAAAGCAGGAGGATTGCTAAGAGTTTGAGGCCAGCCTTGACTACATCTCCAGACCCTGTTTTAATGAATAAGATCACTGTGCAGTAGCTTTAGTAGGAGCAAGCATTTACTGAGTTAAAGCAAAGTTGCTCAGAGCTGCAGTGGACACAGATGAATCGGTCAGCTTACTCCACATTTCAACAGTCTTGTTTTTCCTAGTATTCTTGTAAAATTACAAAATTGACAGCAAATTTTAAAACCTTATAGGGAGTGAGAGTCTAAGCTACTTACAGAAATGGAGACAGTCACCTTAGAAATAAAAGCTCACAAAACTGTTAATTGAAACTTAAATTTTTATGGCAGTTTTTCTTTATAAGAAACATAGATGTCACATAAATACAAACAGCTTTTGAACTAAGAAACTGAATATTTTGCACTTTGTTTAAATGTTTTTTATCCAAGAAAACTGTGATCAGCACTGCACTGTCTCATGCATCCCACAGGGGACTCAGAATCAGGTGTAAGGGCTTCCTCAACAAGTGCGCACTCAGCTTGAGTCCTTGGGTTCAGTTCCCAGTCCCCAAAACCCCACATTTTTACCAAAAGTATATGCCTGGAGAAAAGTGTGTGGAGACTGTTAACAAGCCCCCCAGCATCTGTCCTGCGGGACTCTCATGTGCTTTGGATCAAGAAGGAGAGTGACGTGGGCCTGGGGCCCCAGGGACAGGCTGGAGCCCAGTCTGGACCTCATCTCTTTCAAAGGAGAAAAAACCATGGAGGGAACTGTTTGTGGCAGCAGATTCAGCAAAGTACTAGGAACACAGTGCTCAGCATCTCAGGTGCACCAGGCTAGCAAGGAAACCAAGCGCCCCGCTGCTGTTCAGCTGCTCTTTACTAAATGATCTGGGATGACCCTAGTAATTGTCAAGGCTTTGAGAGGAACCTGTCACATGTCAGCATTTATAACCTAATAAAAGACACCTGAGCAGCCAGCACTCACCCTTCTGTAGGGTTCTGGCCTCCTCCTGCCAGGTATTTCCATGTTGGATATGCCCAGGGGTAGAAAGATTACCCTTTCTCCCATAACGCAGATGCAGAATTAGTCATTTCTGTAAGACGGAAAATGTGAAAGTGTTTTCTATTGTTACGGCAAAAATCAAAAATCGGATTGAACTCCGCAGGAGATCAAAGAACTCATTCAGAACAAATGGAGTTTTATTAACTTTAATAAAGACAAGTCACTCCCCATTCCCAATTTGCTGATCAGAGAATGTGGCCCCTAACTGCCTTTGTTCTCACCTTATATACATTTTTGGTTTCCGTGGTAATAGATTGGAATGCTTAGGCCTGGCCACAGTTGTTTGCCTTGTACCACATGACTGGGTCAGGCTCTGGCCACAATGATATATACTTTAACAACTCAGGCAAGGAGAATTCCAGGGCAGAGTCAGGACTGCAAGTTTAACTCTTTACAACCCCTCCAGGATGTTTCTCAAGACACATTTTGAGGCTTGTATTAAGACTAGAATTGTTCTCTCTTAAAATGATATGCTAAAAGTCACCATCCCTTACACTATCAGTATGCGTGATTTTTCTGACTGTAAATTATACCTGTCTTAACTGTCCTAAAGCTTTCTGTACACTGCAGACAGCCTGACTTCTGCCTCGAACCCTGGGGCAAAAGCCACAGGGGCTCTGGGGCACCTGCTGTGGACAGCTGGGACATACAAGTGTCATGGTCCTCTGCACTCAGTGGCCCTCCTGGCTATCCCCTGGGCTGCCCAGGCAGAAAGGAGAGGCCTCTGAGGACCACCCGCCTGCCCAGTGTGCCACACAGCTGGGTCCTGCTTAAGTGTCGCCCCACACCCTTCAAGCCTGTTTGTGTATCAGAAATCTGTGTGAAGCAGTTCTGAAGTACTCCGTGTTCACTCCTGACTGTCCTTCTTCAGTCTCTGAGGCGCACAGTGCTCGCTGTCATCGGGTTACATATCCCTTCACTAAAGCCCCTCACTGCATGGGCTTTAGTGACCCCACAAGCTTTTTCACATACCAATTTGTCAAACCTTTTTTGAGATAAAATATACAATTTGTTATTTTAATTATTTTTAAGATCATACAATATTTGCCTTGTATACCTGGCTTTTCATTTAGCATAATGTTTTCAGGCCCACTTGTGTGTCAGGCATTGTAGTCCTGCTGGAGGTTGGGGTGTAGCTCAGTGATAGCACACTTCAAAGTATGTACCTCGCCCTGGGTTTACACGCACCACACACACACACACACACACACACACACACACACACACCCTTTCTAAGGCTGAATAAAATTCCACCATGTGGATGGGATGTGTATTTTGCTGCTCATTTGTTGATGGACAGACATCCACCAACTGGGTCTTGGGAATAATCTGATTTTATTTACTATAAACACTTGCTTGAGTCCCTGCTTTGCATTCTTTGGGTTATGTACCTAGGTGTAAGATGGCTGGGTCTTTCCCTCGCCATTTACAAAAGCTTTTGTTTCTGTGTTTTCCTTTTTAAATTTTTTATTTTGAGACTGGGTCTCACTAAGTTGCCCTGGTGGACTCAAATTTTCAATCTTCCTGCCTCAGCCTCACTTCATGGTAGGATTACAGGCTCGTCCTTGTTTAACATTTTGAGGAGACACCAAACAATGGATTTTAATTCGGTGAACTGAGATTTAACGAGTGGTACCAGCTCAGGGCTGGTACATTGTTCCTGGAACTCTAAGGACACACTGGCCTGAGACTTGCCTGGTGCTCACTCTTCTGTCAAACGCTCCCTGAGCACTCGCTGTGGCCCAGGCCTCTTTGGGCAGCAACCTGGAGAAAAGAAATGGTCAAGCTCTGTGCCGGACGGCCCCTGAGCACAGGCACACAACCAAGGTGGCCTGAAGAGAAGCTGGTGACCTGGAGACAGATGGGGGCATGTGGGGAGGCCGCTGCACGCAGGTGACAGTGGAGCAGCACAGCCAAAGCCCGGGTGGGAACCGGGCACAGGGGGTTGGAGAGGGGTATGGGCAGAGTGGGGCTCCGTACATCGGGTGAAGGGCTGGGCCTTCGTTCCGTGGGCTGGGGAGGCTTGGATTTGATGCAGTTGATGGGGCCCGCCTGCCTGCCTGCAAAGGAGCCATGGCCCAGGTGGCCCTGCAGGGAGCAGCGGCTGAAGGAAGACACAGGATTGTGGAGAGCTGCGGATGGTGGTGCTGGGCCTGGGCAGGACAAGAACACGAGAAGAATGGGACAAGTGAGCAGCCAGTGGACGGGACTCGGCCTGGAGGTTTTGAAAGCTGGATGTTGTCAGAAAATAGACTGTAAGTTTGAAGGACTTAAAAACATACTTTAGCTTTAAAGACTTACAAACTCATATGCTGTTTATAACATTTGAAAACATTAAAACCCAACAGGCATTTGGGGCTGGTTTTGCAAGATGCCACAACGAGGCCATCGCTGACGCCCGGGGCGCCCCTGGCGTTTCCCGGCGAGCTGGCCCAGCTGGGTGTGGAGCTGGACTTCCCCGTGCACCGGTAGAATCCAAACGCCAGGTTACTGCTACCTGTAGAGCCGGCTCCCTCAGCGTGTGTCCATGGAAACAGCTTTCTTTCCCTGGTTCACTTCCTGGTCGGGTTAAATGCCCTACGCCGGTGTATATCTGTATGTGTTAGCCTGAACACACACTTCGAAGATAACAATATGTAAAGCAGCAACAAGCGGTGTTTTTTTTTTTTTCTGTTGTTGTTGTTGTGGATGTTGTTGCTGTTGTTGATGTATGCCTGTTTTCTTTCTTGTCTTTGG
>PVLD010005643.1:0-109696 GCA_004027595.1 Dinomys branickii | reverse complement strand
GGAAGACATCCTACAGAGTGTAAGGGAAATATCTCTTGCAGTCTGATTGGTTACGGTTTTCAAATGGGAGTCTCACCCTCTATACATTAATTCCCCTCATTGTTCTAATATAAAGAGTTATTCATTTAATTCACCACAGTTATGAAGGTACTGTATCTGAGGATGCCTCTGTGAAATGAAGGATACAGTACCTTCGTATCTGTGAAATGAAGGGTACACTACATTAGTATCTGTGGCCCACTAGCACAGAACCCCATACCTTGAGTTCAATCTACAACAAAATATTCATTTATAGTTTTGAATTTCCAAGATGTTTTCTAGACTAATCAGAACATAAGATGTCTTGTCTCTGTAGTAAATTTATAACTGCCGCACAAAAGGTTTGCTCTGGTCCCAGGGTTCCTTTTCTTCTCTTTTGCATGAATACAGAAAGAGCCCGTAAAATCAGAGTTGCTGTTCAGGCTCCCTCTTGGCGTTCTTTAAAACTATTTTGTTGTTGAAATACATTCTGATTATTTTGTAAGTGCTATATATTTATCATCCATTCAAAAATAGATTTTGAATTCCTTGTTCAGTCTATTTATCAAACTAGAAATGCTTCCTTTTTCAATTTGCCCAATTTTCTTTATTTTTTGTGGTGACATTCTTTAAGTTTCACCAGTGAAAGGACACTAGCTCAATTTATCTGTCTATAGCTTCAATCAGCTACAAGCCAATATTTTAGTAGGTCCTAATCAGAACTTGCCTTTGAGGTTTTCTAATATAATGCTTCATAACCCAGCACACATATACACACCACAAAAGGTCTCATTGTAGGGTATAAATATGTTGTATAAAAGGCAAGAAGACTAATAATACACCTCCATCCACACAAGAGCTGTAGCTCACTTTCCCCCTTGTGGACAAGGAGGGGGTAAGATTTTCTGTTTCCACTCACACCAATTCCCTTTATGCATAAAGTGTAAATAAACACCAATGAGTCCACTGGTTGGGCAAAGGTTCTACCTGAGGACAGAGAATTACATTTTCCTAATTAAAGGTGAATATACTCACAGTCCATGACACTTATCTCATAATAACTTTGACTAAATGAATGACTCATCATCCATTTTGGTTACAGCCAAGTAGTACTAAGATCTGAATGCTCAGTGGGAACTATTCCCATATACTTTATCATATGCCTCTTTTGCATGAGTTAGTATTTTTTTAAATGAGCTATATCTATGATTAACATTAGGCATATGCACATTTGAGAGATAAAATCGAAAGCTGAGAACCTTCATGTGAACCTGTAGTCCTGCCTACTTGAGAAGCTGAAGTAGGGAGATTGCTCGAGACGGCTGTTTGAGACCAGCCTGAGTACAAAAGCTGAGTACACAACAAAACAAACTTCACAGTGTACTGCATGGCTTCTTGCCTGCCTAAGTCACCCCTAAGTATGTCAGATAATTAACAAAAGATATTAACTCTCAACTCTCTCATTACTCTTGCCCCAGAGACTGTACTTAAAGCATTTGAAGTAATATTTCAA
Organism: Dinomys branickii; assembly: GCA_004027595.1. Taxonomy (NCBI): domain Eukaryota; kingdom Metazoa; phylum Chordata; class Mammalia; order Rodentia; family Dinomyidae; genus Dinomys; species Dinomys branickii. The sequence continues at coordinate 108,165 of PVLD010005643.1, read as the reverse complement.
AGAATGAGTTATTTTCTTCGTTTACTGTTCTAACTGAAGGGGACCAACAGACAGAGGGCCGGTGGGGAGGGGAATGGAAGAGCATAAAGAAAACTGGAGATGTACTACATACACGGACTGATGCCCCAGAGAATACAGTTGTGATGTACTACAAACAAGTACTAATAAAAAGTGAAAGTAAAAATTTATTCTTGTAATTAGGTGAGTTGGGGATTCTCTCCTTACTCTGTGGAGCAGAAAAAATCCCTTCTCACTAGAGGTAGAATATTTTAGCTGATTAAGATACAAGCTTGTGAAAAGCTCACTGATTCATGTAAGCAACTTTAGTTTTAGAATTCTACTGCTATTAATAGCTTTTAAAGAAGTGCCAATCATAAAATTGTAAACTGCTCTGGATGTAATTTTGAGATATAATCACCCCATGATCTAATCTCTAAGATTATCAGACTTAGAATCTTCATCTCACTGGTTGAAGAGTACAGTTTTGAGCAGTGTCCTGTGGCTTGGCTGATTTCTTCATAGACTTTTGCGGAAGTATTCAACATCCCATAGTATTTTTCTGGTATTCTTGTCTCAACCATCCATGTCTTTTGAGGAAAAGGAAAACGATTCGCTCCTTGTTAGGCCTCAGTCTCTCTCTGAGAACAGTCACACACAGAGCAGAATTAATTCTTTTGGACAACAAGAGATCATTTTATATCCTGCTAAGGAGGTACTAGAAACTAATTATATGATATTAAACTTTAAGAGTAATTTTTGCAAATAATTGAATTATAAACTAAAGGATAATCCTTCTGGCCTTATATACCTTTTCATTTTATATGTTCACTCTCTTAAGCATATTTTGCTCATTATCAAATTCTGTTCTCTTATATAGATATTTTTACCTGCAGGAAACAAAGAGAACAAACAAAAACAGTTGGGACAAGAATTCATTTTGAACATCTAACAAGTTTCAAAGGGAATTCAGAGGTTCATCTCTGATCATAAACTATCCAGAATGGTGTACTGTTCTATTCATAGCCTCAAAGTAACAATTTAATAAACACAAAGAAATTAGGGCAGATGTGCAGTCACTACCAAAAATTATATGAAAAAGGATTCAATTGTTTAGGATATCACAAAAATCAGTGACATCAGCAACCACTGCCCTTGTGTTCCAGATTTCACATATGCTGGTTTCCTAGCGGAAAGGCACTTCTTACATGCCTAGGTCAGTATTCATGCTTTTTTAAAATTTTGTTCTTCATTACAGCATATTGTATTATAAATTGTAAATATCTGTTTATCTGAAGAAAAGTATGGCATAAAGATACATACACACACATACACAATCTCATCAGTTTACAAAGAAAGATCCTGCTGACATGCAGGTACCTCCTTCTGCAACTTCCTAAAATCTCCAAACTTCAAATAATGGCAAATTCACACAGGAAATCAGGCCAGGGAGGAACAGAGGGACTCAGTGCCCACTTGGCTCTGAGGTAGGTACAAGTGTCTATGATTGATTTCTTCATAGCTTCCTTTAAAGCTGAAGTTGAATAATTAGAAAAATTTGCTTAAAACAACCAAATTTTTTCCTTAACTTAAATTAAATGGTAAAATTACCTACTGAAAATTACATAGGAAAGACTGAGGCCTCTCCAGAAAATGTATGTATTGGTATGAACATTAATATAAGTTATATAGGTGAAAGTCATGATTATGGATCATAAGAACAGCTGGCTGCTCTAAGCACTTTAATATGTTATCTCTCTTCACCCACAAAATAAATAATTGATAGAAAGTCTTTGCTAGTAAGACATAAGGAAATTGAAACAGCTTGGCATTCGCTGACTTGCCCAAGGTAGCCCAGTTAGACTGCGGATTCCGAGCCAAACAATCTAACAACAGGGCCACCTCTGCTGTGCTGTTTTCCTCCTACAGCCCAGGTGAACAAACCACAGAAAGAAAACAGTGATAGAAAGAAGCAAAACCACTTCTAAGGAGTGATAGAGGGAAGGAAGGGAAAGTTTCACAAAGATACCAAAGGGGAAAAGAGAAAGGAGAATCAAGTAAGAAAAGGAAAGGCAATAAATAGTAATAAGAGAAGAAACCAGCACGAACTTCTGTGTCCCTGCTCTTCAATTTTGCTAATGAAATTGTAGGAAGATGAGTAACCCTTCAGTAAGCACTCAAGCCTTTCATTTCATCTCAGTTTAAGACTCGAGGAAACTGCCACATCACGAAACTCATAAAAGAAAATTCCAATTTACCTATGAATCACTTCTACTCTTCAAAATTGTCTGATTTCTTCATTTTAAATAAGACATTAGGTCTCCTTTGACTGAACTCATTCCAGCATTTTCTCTCTTGGTTGAAAAAAGAAAGCAAAAATGGACCACTGGCCTGTATTAAACATATTTTCCAAATGTGGCTTAGAGATTATGCTGAGAATTAGAAGCACTAAGGCCTGAGCAAGTTTTTACTGAGCCTCTATTCAGATATCTGTCATAATGTGAAAGAGGAAGAGCAAAGGGAAGCAGCAGTTACAAGTCAATCTGTCAAAAAGCCTGGCCAACAACAATGATCCATATATTTATGATAAAAGGATTTCCCTTGCAAATGTGAGTGGAACAGAGACAGCAGCAGTTTTTAGCGTGGGAGGCAGGAACTGTAAATGAGCTCTGAAAGATCATATGGTTTCTTCTTCTCTGATTCCACACAGAATAAGAAATCAGATTCCATACGGAATCTAGGATTTGAAATCATCATACTATATTTCCAAAAGAGGTTCTGGGCTCTGCTCTCTATTTTGGGTTATTACCCTTTGTAAGTGTCCCCTTCAGCTTTTGTTCTCTATGACTTCTTCATGACCATCATCTTTTATAGTCACCATTCTGCACACAGAAGTTAACATGTATACGTGTGCCTGCATACACATGCACACACTCACAAAGTTCCAAATTGATGGTACTATAATTTTCTAGCTCCATATAAACATATGTCTATTTTATTCAAGTTCAGTGTTTATCAAATCTCCAGATTTCTTAGAATATTTAATGTCCATCTAGGAAAGCTGTTCCAATACTTTACACAATCCCAACTAAAAGGAATTTTCTCACCCAACTAAAATTTGTTTTAGAATCGATATTTAAATAATAAATTAAGTCAAAGATAAGTGTTAAACCCTATGACTTAGTGTGTAATTGAATGCCAGCTTATATTTGGTGAAATTAAAATCTCTACACAGAAGAAATTGAAAACTCAGAGACATTCAAATGATGAAAGTAAAAGCCACATTAAGCCAAGAATAACAGTGACAGTGCTGTAAAATCAAATACAAACCAGTAACCAACCCAGAAAATAGCCTCAGGTTAAAAAATGAAAAGTAAAAGTCCAAATACCAATGTTAGGATGTGCCTGTCTTCACATAAGGCCATATAGGTCATCTATCACAAGACATTTGAAAGCATTTGTGCATTGGGTACAAATCATTCTAATGCTATTTTGTCTGGGAAATATAAAAGAATGATATCTGGACAAATCTCTCTCATATTTTCACACCTAGTGCTGGCAATATTTCTTCTCACTTTCCCCACACCCTTTCAGTAGTGATCACTACTGCCTGCCCAGCTCTGTGGAACTATAGCTATGTCATGCCAACGAGTCTGAATTATACTTATTTCTTATTGCTATGATGGTCTCTCTCATGAGCAAATTGTAAGTTCTTTGGAGGCACAAAATATATATTATTTGACTTGCACAGTACCAAGCACTCTATAAATATTGAGTTAAATAATTTATTAATATGTGTGCTATTGGATTTCTATCTCTAGTGTCTTGTTTATGTAAAGCATATTGAGAAGATATTTAGATATAGGTTGTAACTACTAGAACCATTGTATTTAAAGAAAATAGATGTATTCACAAAGAATTAAATGTTTCTTTCTATGGAGTAGAAACCCAATATTATAACTGATTACAATAATGTCATAGGTGAAGGAACTGAACTCTCACATATAGCAGTCCGTAAGTTTGCACATATGTTTGTAGGACTCTCCTGGAAAGGTGTAATCACACTCTCCACATCTACTTGATAGTTTGTTGGCCCTTGATCCTCTATATTTAAGTGTACAAAGCTGATTAAGAAAATATCCCGTGAGTGGCCCTCAGCTTAACCAAACCCATGAAACAGCAAGGTACCAAAGATGTTTAAAGGGCACTTTTAAAACAGTGAAATTTTAAAGGTTCTTGACTATAGAGCAAAAGTTTTGAGGATTTTGAGCTATGTTGTTACCCTAATTCCTGTAGCTTCTTGGAGTCACTGAAACTGAGTATAATCTAAATAAGTACACTACAGTCTGTGCTCTCCTGATTTCTTTACGTCGTCTGCTGATTTCATAGTGTGCCAACAAAGTGCTGTTCTGCAGGCAGTCCCTCAAACCAAAATAATGCAAAGTAAAAGAAATAATGCCTTCAGAGTACAATATTGACATCCCTTTAGAAGTATTTATACCTTACAAACTCTGACCCTTTTGCTTTTAGATTTTAGCACTGTTATAAAATTATCTATCAAACTTTACAAAGATATAAATGAAAGTAATATCCCCAAGAAATGTGACATCCCTAAACCTGTCTCTTGGGGAAGAGAGGATGAAATAAGCCAAGAAGCTGCTGCTACAAGATGCTCTTTTATGGATGGAGGCTAAGTGAAAGCTCAGTAAATAAAGGTTGTGAAAGTTAGAAAACCCCATAATGTGCAGGTTTACCCTTGAAATACCATTTTCTTTCTTTTTTTTTTTTTTGCAGTACTAGGGATTGAACTCAGAACCTTGTGCTTGCCAGGCAGGCACTTATGCCACTGAGCCAAATTCCCAGCCCTGAAATGCCATTTTAAAGTACAGTTTATATCACCAATCCCTTCTTTCCCTATAATATTTCAGGGAGAAAAGAACAGTATTGTCATCCTTAGATCGATGTCACATGATGACACCACAATATGGGAATCTTTGTTCATTTTTATAGAGGAAGATAAACCTTTCAGTAACCGCTTTATAGTTTTAAAATTTTTGTTGGTATATGTTTTCCTTCCGTGCACTGTACAACCCCCTTTTGGAGTGGGTACATGTTCATAGTAAAACTTGTTTCCTTTTTTTTATTGAATCCCTTTCCATTTCCCTTCCCAACTCCAAATGAACGAGACACACAAGCTGCATGTACCCCTCATCTGAGTTAGGCAAAGCAAAAACCAAGAAAATAAGAAAAGATGGACAGAAGGAGACAGGAGAAGGAGTCTTTTGAATATGAGCAGAGAACTTAGAAACCAACGGTGAGGGATAAGGGGGAGTGGAGTGCAAATAAACAGAATAAGGACAGGCCATTTATTATAGGAACCGAATGGCCTCAACAGTGTAAACACTATAAGCCACAAACATGTGCAAGAGTAATAATATCAACAAGAATGAAAAGACAGAAAAGGAACTTATGGAAGAAAATGAGCCTTAAATAACCATCATTTCTTGTTCTAGAAACCTGAACAGTTACATTAACCAAAACCTATATCCAATTTTTTTGTTGTTTGGCAAGGTATCACCCATACCAATACATTGTTTCTTGCTTCTACAGGAAACTAAAAACATCAGTGAAATTAAATGTTCCATTTGTTCTGGCATTATTGTATTTTTTTAGGTAAAAATGAAGTTCATTTATTTTGTGTGAAACCATGGCGGTGGATACACAGTGTTAGGAACCATTGGTATTTTGCTGAGAATTGCCTTCTTTTGCCCCTACTTTTGAACTCTGCACCCCTGGTTTCTTCAGTTTTAGTTGCAGCTACCCTGACTTTTTAACTCTGTAGTTATAATTACGATGCAAGCTTCCAATTACCTGTATTATACTGTTCTGTACTGCATGGAATGTCTAGGAGGGTTTCTTCTTTCCTTGCTAGTCTGGCCATAGGCATTTATTCCCTCTCCTGTCTCACGGCACTAAAAGGGGAAACACATAAAACCATAACTGTAGGAAGGAAATGGGTGATAATCATCAGGAAACAGAAGTTTTCAACAGATGTATAAAAGGCAAAAAATATAAAGAATAGGTATCTACTGGAATAGAACTCCACAGCACCTGGTATAAGAAACCAGAAAGGCATGCGGGAATGCGGGGGGCGGGGGGGGGGGTGGCTGACAGCAAGAGTTCCACATCTCCATATGGAAAAGGAACCAGTGTCCACATCTGTAAGCTAGAAGGTACTCTGCAATAGGGTAACGTTTGAAAATTATTTCCTAAAAGCAAAAATATCACAAAAGTTACTAAAAATGTTATTAGTTCCAGGCAAAAGACCCTCTACCATCTGGTATGTACTTATCCTGCAATAAAACAGTAAATTCACAACCCATTTGTAAAACGAAGTGCAAATCAGAACTAAAGCTAGGCATGGTGGTTCACACCTGTAATCCCAGCACTTGGGAGGCTGAGGCAGGAGAACTCTTGTGAGTTCAAGGCCAGCCTGGGCTATAAAGTGAGTTCAAGGCCAGCCTGAACTGCATAGCAAGATCTTCTCTCTAAAAAGATAAAAAAAAAAAAAAAAAAAAAAAGAACACACACAAATGAGAACTGAGTCAGCTTTTTATTCTTGAATAAAAAGATGATTGTGGATCATCAGATATCTTAAAAGACACAGCTCTAGGTACAAGAATAATACGAAGTGACCCTAGATAATACAGAGGTAAGTTAGATAAGAGAATATAATTTATAAATAATTGTAATGACTATCCTATGAGAGATATAAGTGAATATTATTCAATGAAAAAAAGATGTCACACAATACTGTACCAATCAGAGAATAAAAAGGAGCTCATAATTACAAACAGAATGTTAAAATATTCAATGGAAGGGTTAGAAGACACGCCAATTTTCTACACACTTGAATTTTTTTTGGAAGAGAGGACTATAAGAGGGAAGATAAAAGATAATCGGTGATTATTTAAGAGTCCAACACCCACCTAACATTCTGGGCTTTTCTTTTACAAGGTCAGTTTCTTTTTAAGTTAAATCCCTTTTCTCTTTTCCATTCTTACTAGTTTTATTTGGATTTGTATAAATCTATGTTAATCAAAAGTAGTACTGGCAAGATAGTAGGAAAATGGAAATGAAAAACAGCAGAAGTCCAAGCCAGATGATGTACATATGGAAATGTGCACAGCAATATGGGAACACTACCGTCATAAGGCAGTGCTGTAAATAAACAAGGAAGTGTGGTCATTTTAATATATCATAACAGTAATTATCCACTTAGAAATAATAAAGTCATAGTCCCTTTTTACATAGTCATAATAGATGGATTTAAAACAGATGTAAACAACAAAAATATAAAATTATTGAAAGAAAGTTAAGAAAGTATTAGATAACCTTAAACTATAGGAGTCCTATTTTAAGGAAATCAACATTAAATTACTTGGGAAATGCTTTACATGACATCTAACACTTTTCTAGCATTTACCATGTGTCAATTACTCTCCTAAAAGTTTTACATACATTAACTCAATTAATCTTTAACCAGCCCAATACGATAGGGAGTATGATGATCCCATTTTACAGATGAGAATGTTGGGACAAGAAGAGTAAAGAATTTGCCCATATCTATACACTCCGACAGTAGCAGAACTAGGACTCCACTATGGGCAACCTGTCACCAGAGACCAGGCTCCTATCCATCACATTTGATTATCTCACAACAAATTTAACTGAATAAAACCTGAGAATTTGGGTGATAAAAAACTACATATGTAAATGTGTGATTCTTTTTAGTGCAGTTCTTCTCCCCAAAGCCTTAAAGTTCCATGAAGGCGGGAACTCTGATTCTGTGTTTACTGTGTGACATTACACCTCAAACAGTGCCCGGCACTGGGATTCGAGAAACATTCATTGGATGGTCAGGCATATGCGCTAAGGGCCTCATGGAATGTCCACAGAGAATAGTGTGAATGAGATTCAAAGGATGTGGCATTCAGAAAAAGTGTCACAGAAGATATTGCCTTTGAAAAGTGTGGCTTTGGGTAGCTGAATCTCCTGGGTCAATCTGTATGTTGACTTTAGCAGTATGAAGAAGGAGTCAGCACAAGATTGGTCTAACACAATGTGCATAACACTTTCTGCATTATATGTATTTCATACACAGAAAATCATTTGGGAGGAGAGTACCTAAATGTTAACTGTAGTTTTCTGAGGGCAAATTGATTGAAAATTATTCTCTCTTTTTTTGTGCGCCTTTGTCTAAAATCTATCTTTTGTATAATAAGCACATAGCACTTACATGATCAGACACAAGTAATATTATTTTTTTAAAAGTGCATCCATAACAGCTAACATTTATAGAGAATATATTCTATTCTTTATAAAGAACAATTTCTGTGTATAATAATACTGATTTATTTCATACTCAAAACTGAGTAAGTTTTATTGTTGTATCTGCTTATTAATGAGACAGAGAGATTAAATATCTTGTACAAGGTCACGTAGTTTGTAGAGAGAGGAACTGCTATTTGAAATCAAGCCATCTAGCTTCAGAGTTTTGCCACGCTGTATAACTATCTTTCACATCAGAGCCAAGCTCTGATAATTGAACTCTCTTTGTACAATCCTCAATTAGAAGAAATCTAGGCAGCATTACTGACAGACATAGGCAGCTTCCACTTTGCAATCTTCGTGTTTTTTCACTTTGACACTTGACGAATTTGGAACTTTCCAATGGAGTTCTTTGAGCTTGTTTCTTTGGCTGTCACTACCAGCATCAAAGCACATGAACAGCTGGCCTCCGGAGTGTGTTCCTTGTGAAATCAAGCCCCTTTTGTATTATTTCTGCATCTTCTCTTAGATTAAACCAAGGGATAATTTGTCACCTGGGCTTAAAGGACTGTTTCAAAACCCTTCACTGATACTGGTATTCTGGTTCCCAATACAAATATCATGCCTCATCAGGTTTAGGTAATGAAATGTGATGTCGCTACTTGCTTGAGTTTTCAAGGGTGTTTGGTGAAACTACTCTTCTATATACATTGTCCATCATCTAGATCCCACCTTAACAGCCGTACTTCCTGCACAATGTTCGGTTACTGGGTAGCTGCTTGTCTGGGGCCACATTCACCCACTCTTCACCCTCAGCTGGTTGTATTATGAGTACGTGGATGGAACAGGCTACCGGGCCATAGTGGATGGAGGAGGAAAAGCATGGCCCCAGGCTCGCTGCACAGGACTAAGCGCTCTGTTCTGAACAGCTGTTTTCCACTCATTACTCGAATCAACCTGTCACTGCCAAGTCTGTTATTGCTCATTTTTTGAGTTTTAAATTTGACTTATTTCACATTTGTTAGTGCTATTTTTTTAAGCCTTAATTTCATTTCCTTCACATGTTTATTTTTCTATCATGATTCTATTATTTTACCTTCTTTTATGCTCTAATTTTATTTCTAACCTTGGGCCCATTTGTTTCTAACTTTTTAATCTATTGTTTCAAATTTAGTGTATTTTACCCTGTCATTTATTTTACATATTTACCTTTGTCTTTGGTAGGATCTTAATCCCCACCTTCTGCTCTTACCTTATTTTCTATTTAAAAAGCAAATCCTATCCCCTCTTAATTTGCTCTTCTCCATTTCATATTTTTGAATCAAACATGTACTTCTCATCTTTAATTTTCCCAGTAAGCTCAAAGAATAGTGAGTCTTCATCCTGACCAGGAAGGTCACCTACCTTCTGCCCTGCTTTTCTGGAAGGGCTTCCTTAACACTTCTAGTAGATTTCTCATAATTCTAATCCCAAGAAATTCAAAGACTAAGGTTAATATTTCTCCTCAAAAGTCATATTTCTCCCTGGGTTATTGCTCACTACTAACATTTTATGCTATCAAGTCTATGTTCAATAATTTCTGTGTATCTTCGGATGCTAATGATCGAATTTAGGTAAACTATGACAACCAGGATAAACAATACTTAGAAACTTTTAGGATAGGAAGCCATGCTTGGGAAGAAATTCATAATGTCAGTACCCTCAAATTTTTGATGTAATAGTATCTAAAATAGTTTTAAAACCATGCTTTCACTCATTTTAGTTAATAACTAAGGTTTTTTCATTGTAGGCTTAAATATTTGCAAGATAACAATTATTTAATTGTAAAACTGAAATTTTAATGTAAAATTATTAAATCACTTTCTAAAACTATATCCAATGGGATCTTAACACTACTGCAATTTGGTACAGCCTATTTTCCATTTTTAAAATATGAACAAAAACATCTTTAACAGTTAGAAACAGTATTGCTAAATTATCCTCTTAATCTTACATATCCTTGGAAAATGTTTACCATATTTAATCTTGAAAGCATTTTATATCTATATGATGCTCCTCTGCAACATAAAAACATACGAATTCAAATTCAAATTTTCAAGCAATATACTGCATAGGGCATGGTGGTGAATGCCTGCTCCTAGTTACCTGGTAGACTGAACCAAGAGAACTGCTTGAATCTAAGATTTCAAGGCCAGCCTGGGCAACAGAGCAAGAATGGCTGCATTTACATGCTAATTATAATGCCCTAAGTTTTAAAATTTTTATTTGAGTGATTTTCGTTACAACCATATAGTTTACTATATAATTATTCAAAACAATTTGTGTGTTTCAATAATTCTTCATCATAAAACTAAAATTTCATTTAAAATATAGCTCTTAATGAAATGGACGCTTTTGAGTTTCTCAACTGATCATTTATTTGTTTTTTTTTTTTTTTTGGCGGTACTGGGGATTGAACTCAGGACCCTGTGCCTGCTAGGCAGGCGCTTATTCCACTGAGCTATATCCCCAGCCCTTGATCATTTATTTGTGAGTGAACATATTTCATTGCTAGAATGAGATGAAGCTCAATATAAATTTTATTCCTATATTGTACTTTTATAGTAAGTTTATATAAATAAGTACATAAGATTGGAAAACGTTCTATTAGAGTATTAATTTATTGAGGCATGCTCCCTGCTCACTGCAAGGTGTAGTAGCGAGGCTCCACCCAAAACCAAGCAGGCCAGGAAGTGCGCCCCGCCTCCGTCTGCAAGGAGGACAAATAACCCAAACATGGTGACTGGTAGCAATGCTGTGGTGCTGACTTCTTGTTCTCCACTTAGCTTTCTCTTATCCCACCTTCTCTCCCACTTCATTTCTCCGTTCACAACTAAACTATTTCCTGCTGAGGGCAGCATGCTACAGCACCTGCCCTTCCTCTCTGATTTAACCCCCTCCTTTCTCTTTTTTAAAGCTCTCCGGCCTGTTGCTTTTATAGCTCTCATATGCAATTGTAATTATATGGTTAAGTGTTTAGCTAATTAATTCACATCATTCCCCTCCATTTAACAGTAAATGCCCATTTACCTCACTGCTGTGAATACACCGATGTCTAACTTACAATTGTAAAATACATATTTGTCGAGTAAATAAAGGAACCCCAGACCTTTTAGGGTTTTACCTTGAGTATCTTTAGAGTGAAATCTCTCCCTTACCACATACAAAAGAATTTTAGATTTTAGATAACATCTATGGAATTAGTGTTATATTTGATGGTATAGTTGGGTAGCAGAAATAGAAAGAAAAAATTAGGCTGGGTAGAATACAAACATGCTGGGGATGGACTGTACTCCTCTTCCTCTTGAAGGCAAAAGGGAAAAGTAGAAGAAATTGCTAATGTTTAATGTGAAGCTATGAAATTTCATAGTCTTTCCAGAGAAATTCGGCTTCATACATTTATATAGGAAAATCTGAGGATGATCATTAGATATAATAATCAAGAAGATTGTAAACATTTATGTTTTACATTTTAGCTATTGTTGTTTTGTCTTTTACCTTTTTTTGTCTTGTTCTGTTTTCCAAAGTCCTTACGCACTCACAGCTTTAGCCAAAAAGTAACTTTTCAAAATGTATAGATACTCCTAAAAAGTTTCAAGATGAATAAATGACACATAGCACTGCTTAAAGAAGTTCCCCTCCAACTATTCAGGCATCAGCCTTCATAACGGGTTTGTTCCTTGCCAAATGTTCATCCTTAGTAACTCTGAGGGCATAGTCTGGCCCGACTGGAGCCAAAGGTTAGACTTATTATTTGTCAAAGAGACAGCTCTTGACCCCACTTGGCTTTTCAACCTTTATGCTTCTTAGGCAGGTCCTTCCGCAGTCTAGGCCAGTGTTCATCGTGAATTGCAAATTGAGGCTTCTCTGTCTGATGTTCCTTAAAAGTAGACAAGCTTTAGAGATAGATTTGTCTGTGTTTTGTTTTCTTCTGTCTTGGTTTTTACTCCCCACTGTTTCATGACTTACTACCCTGTGCAAAAATTCATGAGGAATAGTGCAAAAATATGTCCATTTTACCCATGAGTTCATGTTCACAGGAATTGGTAAGAAGCTAAGATGAATGACCACAAAATAAAGTTATATTCATGACCTGATAATTAACAATACAGCAAGAAAAATACAGAAATAGTGCTTCAGAAATCAGAGAGAAAGTTTCAGCGGTGGTCACTAAGGATAGGTTGTGATCCTCTTTCTTTTGAATTGTAACTTAATTATGTGATACCACTCTTACATAAGTTTGATGTATTCTCCCAATTTATAGAAATTAGAAATAGTTCTAATATTTTATGACAGTGATAACATCACCGTGTGTGTGTGTGTGTGTGTGTGTGTGTGTGTGTGTGTGTGTGTGAGAAAGACAGACAGGCAGGCAGGCAGACATTGAGACAAAGAGACAGAGGGAGGGTAAAATAGGTCTGCGATCCTGGTATAAATGAGACTCATGGTCTTCCCCATCCCCATGAAAAGCCACCAAACTGTACATGCAATTTCCAGTTATTCATTCGTCCATTCAAAGCACACAAAAGGGGAAAAACACTGCAGAGCAGCTGTTTTAAGCTGATATAACCTTTGTTCAATGTCTCAAACATTTAGCCCTTATGAAATCAGTTATGCAGGATTCATTCTCCTATGTGTCTGTTACTTTTTTTTTTTTTTTTTTTTTTTTTTTGCGGTACTAGGGATCGAACTCAGGACCTTGTGCTTGCCAGGCAAGCACTTATTCCACTGAGCTATATCCCCAGCCCCTGTGTCTGTTACTCTTACACACCTTGTTCGTAACTATGGCTGGGTAGTTAGCAGTTATATATCATCACTGAAACACAAAAGTACTACTGATCCTGATGAATGAATAATTGCTACTTCGCAGGTCCTCTGAATCCTCAGCTAACAACCTGCCTCACTGCCAGCATTCCTAGGCCATGCCATGACTCCGCAACTTGAGAACCAAATGATCACCATTTCTGATCATCCCATGGGCAGGCTTTATTTAGTTTTGGGGAAATATTTTGAATATATTCAAAATGAGTTTACCAATTTAATATTTCCTAAGAATAATAATCTAACCAGAAGGACAGAAGCAATTCTAGAGGCTTTCTTTTGCCCTTGGAAATTGAGAGTATAAAGGAGCAACTAGTTGATTTTGTCCTGTCTCTTTAAGGACGGAACCTGGAAAGGTCACCTGTGGGTTAAAATTCCAGTAGGAATATCAAAAAGAGGGAGGGGGAGGGGCCAAAATTGACAAGAAGGGATTCTTGGGACCAGCAGTGAGAGAAAAGGAATATAGACTTAAGGTGTGTGTGCTTGACACTGAGCCTTGTCCTTTAGCAAACTATTACATACTTTTTCTGGTATCTCTGACAGGGTTTTACTCCTATTCACTAGAACCCAGTCACAGTGTAAAAGGTGGTTTAGTTGGTTATTTTATAAGCAGGCAATAAGGGATGAGGCCTAAGACAGTTGACTGGTTACAAAGAAAATGGCATGGATGCCAAATTGAGAGCTAATTCAAGCCACAGAGCCAGGTGAGCTTAGAAATATAAAAGCAAACATGGGAAAGAGAAGAAAGAGTTAAGAAACCTACATCTCAGGAAATTCCGTACACTGAATATAGCTAAGTTGTTTAACAACTTTTCCCTACTAGGAACTTAAAAATGCAGACCAACCAGTTTTCTTTAGACTCTGCCTTCCAAAGCCTAATCCCCAACTGGTTACTGTAAATCCACAGAGCCACCGTGGTAGGGATCACTGTTCAACTAAACAAGTTCCAGTGCTCTGCTTATTCATGGAGGACCATGATAAGAAGGCACGCTGGAACTCCAAGTTTGAGGACTCCTTTTGGGTATCCATTCAGTGCTACTTTTCTTCATTTTACCCTCTCCTAACTTCCTACTTTTCCCCCATTATTTTATTCTTTGACTTCATGAAACAACAAGCTCAGTTTAAGTGTTGATAGCTGTTTCAAAGCTCTCTCACTTTCCTATTATCAGCAATTAACTCACTTCTCTGTGAGCAACATATATGTCTGAAGGGTAAACATGCAGTCGCACCAAGCAGCCAGACAGAAGCCGTCTGAACTTCGATACAGAGTAGTACTGAGACGGAGGAGAGAGAAGCTCAGTCCGTGGGAGGCGGTACTAAAACTTCCCTTCCCAGGTGCAAAAAGCTGCGCATAGATAAAGCTGAGAAAAGGTAGGAGGCTGGTGGCGAAAAAAGGCATTTGCAAACAAAAGAATTATTATTCTTTAAGGGTCAAGCTAGAGGTCATGTCTATGTTGTAAAAAGGAAAGGCAGTGATCTGTAAACAAGGCCACTGTCAGTGACTAAGATGAAAAATTCTGAATGAGGAGAGATTGACAATACAAAAGACTTTTCAGGAATCTGAATCAGTTTTAAAATTATCTGCTCTGATGTGTTTTAATTGCTTTCTAATTGCTTTGCTTGGTGATAAAAAGCTATGGAAGTCACCTATTATACTCACTGAAGATATTCTGCAGTTTAGAAATCCCATACTTCTCTACCAGACAACACACACACACATGCGCACACACACACACACACACACACACACACACACACACTCAACCTAGTTAAATGTGGAGTAGAATAAACACTTAGTTTTGACAACATATAGGAATGAAGTCTTAAATATTCTAGGTAAAGCAATGAAGTGCCTAATGAATAACATTTAAAATACTTTTCCCACAAAATATAATGTTTGGAAGCTTTATTGCTGAAAGAATATTCAAGTTTTCTAATATAAAATCAAATGCCAAATAAATGCTTTACTGATTTGTTACTTAATATCCAAGGAGTTTTAGAAATAAGACAAACCATTCAATATTATGGCACTTTAATCAGTTCATTTTTTCATATTTAATAATCCATATTCAAGTCTTCCTGGTGACTAAACAAAATCATGGGCACATTTTCTGATCCAGTGCATAATTATTTCCATTCATTAGTTATTAAACTTCATAGCACTTACTGAAAGCAGAGCCCTGAATAGAATTTTCCGTAAGAATAGAAAGTTCATCACAATGATCTGAACAGTAGACTATAATATACTCTAAGGGTAAAAGCTTATGAAGCCAATTTGAAATAATTTCATCCACTGCCTGAATGCAGACATATGATTCTCAACTCAAGAGATCACTGAGGGCTGTAGGAACAAATTCGAGAAGTTTGCACCCCAAAAAATTCTTTAAACCATTTCAGAACAAACAAGATAGAGAGATGTACTCACACTAACAGTGAACTTCTTTTAACTCTACTCAGAGGGACAGATATAATGGGAATCACTAAACCCGTAGCACCCACAGCTAAGGAGCTAAGGCCAGATTTAACCACATGAACATGGCTGTAATCCAAATTGCAATGTGATACTGCAGTATTCATGAGCCTGGGTCATTTTAATACTGAGGGCATTTTAAACAACCAAATTCATAGTGGAAACATTTACTGAACTATATCCAGGTGAGTCCAGGCAGGATTTAATGTACCAGACCCCCTGCCTAATTTAAGCATGTTATTAGGATGGCTTCCACACTTACCACATTAAAATCAAAGGTTACAGTTGTTATATACTTGAAAGATTTAATGTGTTCTTAAAATGGTGTTTCAGGAGTAAATGTACAACTCACAAGAAGAAATGAAGGGGCAACACCCAAAGCGCAGGATACCAAAGCAAAAACAGACACATAGGATTTCATCAAACTAAAAAGCTTCTGTATAGCAAAAGAAACAATCGACAGAGTAAAGTGACAACCTACACAATGCAAGAAAATCTCTGCAAACTGTACATCTGAGTAGCTAACAATTAGAATGTACAAAAGGAATTTAACTCAGCAAAATCCAATTTAAAAACCCCTAATGCAATTTAAAAATAAACAATAGATCTAAGTAGGCATTTTCACAAATGACACACAAATAGCCAGCAGGTCCACAAAAAATAATATGTGACATCACTAATCATCAAGGAAATGCAAATAAAATAAAAAACAACGAGATGTCACCTCACTCCATTTAGCATAGCTTTTAACAACAAAAAAAGAGAGAAATATTGAACAGGATATGCAGAAAAAGGATCCTTGACAAACTGCTTGCTGGATTAGTTTAACTAAATTAGTTCAGCCATTATGGAAATAAATATGGAAGTTCCTCAAAATTAAAAATAGAACTATCATGTAATCTAGTAATCACATTACTGGGGTATATGAAGAATGATTGAAATATACAGTGAATGTTTAATTTTTTTAAAAAAATACCATAGTAAAGGGCACTTTGTCATTAATCTACCTTAAAATGCTCCCTCTCATTTGAAGCATGCTTTTTCTATTATTCTTGCTACTTTCTGAAGCAGCTCTGGAGGCCCTCTCTCATGAGAGTGTCTTTAGTTGTGTTGCTGTTGCTGCCTGAAGTCAGGGATCAATTCAAAATGTTTACCTTTCAAAGTCATTTTGACTTGAGGAAGGGTCAAAGGTCACATAGTGCCAGATTCAGCGAATAAGATGAGGACATAATAAACAAACCTCCCTTTTCATTGGATGGCACTCAGCAGCAGCACCGATCATATTTATCACACTTTCTATAGACATGCAAGAAAGAGGATTTCCAGAACTGCTTCCGAAAGTGGTAAGAACCATGAGGTAAGTGTGTTTGAAGAAAGGATGAAGGGTCGGGGGTAAGGGGGATTGATGGTCATACGTCTTTTACTACAATAAATTTTTATTTAAACACTTACCACATATTTCACTTATCCATTGTATATCCTAATGAAACGAAACCAGTACGTTAAAGAATCACCAAAATGCCCACATTTATGGCAGCACTGTCCACAATAGCTAACAAATGAAGGGAACCTAACTGTTTATCGACTAATGGAGGGATTCTTTACAAATCTGGTATGTATACGCCATGAAGCTGTGTTTAAAGGCCAAAGACGACATGCAATCAGGGGATATCAGGTTAAGCAAATAAGGCAGACTCAGAAAGACAAGTACCACAGGGTCCCATTCTCATGGAATCTCTAAGGCTGATTTCATAGAAGTTGAGAGGAAAGGAGTGAAGCAAGGGAAAGTGAGCAAGAGGTTCATTAACAAATACTAAGCTGCAGTGAGAGGAGAGAAATAATTCTGGTATGTTGTTACACAACAGGATAACTGTAGATGACAACAGTGTACTGTATAGTTTCTTTAAAGCTGTAAGCAAGAATTTTAAATATTTTCACCATAAAATGTTACAGTTATTTGGGGAGATGGCTAAGTTTACTCATTTTAATAGCACACAAAATATCTTATGGTACCCCATAGATATGTAAAATTTTCTTTTCATTTGAGATAAGGTCTCACTGTGCTGCCCAGTGTGATCTCAAATTTATGTGTTAAAGCCACCCTTGTTCCTCAGCCTTCCAAGCAGCTAGGACTACACATGCACACCACCTTACTTCCTTCGTACAATTGTTACTTCTCAGTTAAAAGAAAAAAGTACCAAAAAGTAAGTGAGACAAGGAGGCAAGCGTGGGATCTGCCTACAGATGCCTTGAAGTGATTCCACCATCCAGCAGAAAGGATGTACACGTGACAGTTGTGTGCACACTTCTGGGCTGGGTGGCACCTGTCTGCATGCACCAGGTCCTCTGGTCATCCCCTGGACGGAGGCAATTCTGTGACTTCAGCATGTCTTTGCCATGGAGACCCTGCTCTTCTGGGCTCTTGGGAGGGTGACCAAAGCAGGGTCAAATAACAAAGCATCTATCTCTGCTTTTTCCTCGCGCCTACCTCTCCTTTTCCTTTATGTCTTTACAAGTTCTTAAGAAATCTGCCAGGTTTTATGTCAGTGTTAGAGAATAGACCGGCTACTTATTCATGCCTGAATAAAAGTCACAGCTTCAGAGGTGACACAGAGTGGAGGAAAGATACAGTGTTTGTTCCGTGGTGTTACTCTCCTATGGGTCACGTGTCCCTTTGGACTCTAGAGGTACAGTAAGAAAACTAAATTCCGACTACTAATTTGTAGGTTTGCCCCATATTCTCTCCAGAAGGTCTACAAGATGAAAATGCTTTGCTTTTAAAAATAAGACAGTAACTCTGCATTCAGAGGAAGGGTGATTTTTTAAAACTGGGCAAATGATCTGAAAACTTTTTGTAAAGAATTTTTGGTGATACGTGCAATTATATATGTAGTTGTACTAATATATATATATATATTATATATATATATATAGAGAGAGAGAGAGAGAGAGAGAGACAGAGAGAGAGAGAGAGAGAGAGAGAGACAGAGAGCAAGGACAGAGACAGAGAGAAAGAGAATTATCTAAATGTTTATACATGCCTTTCATAAAGTAGTTTACCCATTATTATCTGTGGATGGTAAAACTAAGGGTAATTTTAATATTGATCTCCATAACCTTTTAGTTTTTCCCTAAATTTTATTTGATGAGCACCTGCTACATTTTTAAAAAGGTTTTTTATTACTATTTACTTTTTACACTAGGATTGAACTCAGGATCTTGTGCTTGCCAGGGTTGCACCATGCCACTGAGCTATATCCCCAGCCAGCTGTTACATTTAAAATAAGAAAAATCAGTACTTTGATTAAAACATAAACAGCTATTGAGAATTCTACAATAAAACATTGTTGAACATGTACACAGTATTAAGCACAGAGTCAATCAGAAATAGATTTGAATCTCTTCTCTGCCACATACATGGGAGTTCAGGGCAGCTAGGTTTACACCCTTGGTGAATCCCAAGGCAGTGAACACTGGGTCCATGGGAAATGATCTGTCAGTATAAAGAGTGTAAAGAGAGAGAGGCAGTCATTTATGGAGCAGATTATAAAGCATCATACATTAAGTTGAAGATAACCTGAATGTTAATAAAAATGGACAAAGTCTTTTTAGATTACCCTGAATAGCAAACAGTAAAGTATCCCCCAAATGTTCATGCACATGGGGACCTGGATCATGGCTTACTATGTCCATCACCAGACTCCACCCCTGATGGGTTAGTAGCTGAATGCTCTGTCAGGAGATAGAGCCAGCTCTTCCCCCGGCTGTCTCTGCTTCATGGCTGCCATGAGATACACAGTTTTCCTCCACCCATTCCCGTCCACTGAGCCATTTCTGCCTTGGAGGCCATCAACCATGCACCGGAACTGTAAGGCAAAATAACCTTCTCCCTCAAGCTGCGGCTGTTGGGTATTTTGCCCTAGCTAGGGAAACGTGACTAAGGCATAAGAGCATAACCCTCACCGTGCTGAATGATGAATGATAAGTGATAAACATATCTAAATGATCACTGTTTGGCACTCAGTTGTATCTTCCCCAAAATTCATACGATGAAGTCCTAACCCCAAGTGTATAAGAATGTGGTCTTGTTTAGAGACAGGGTCTTTAGAGATGTTACCAATTTAAAGTGAAGTAGGGCCATAATCCAATATGACTGACATTCTAATTTTAAAAGAGGGGGCTGGTAAGATTCAATACAGAGAAATGGACAGACGGACAGTTCTGTGAACAGATATAGAAGGAAGCTACCCACCTAAAAGTCAAGAAGGAAGCCCAGTATAGATGTTTCCCTTAAATCTCTGCGAGGGAACCAACCCTACTCACACAAGTTCAACTTGACAGGCTCCACAAATATGAGACATTATTTTTCTATTTTTTCAAGCCACTCTGTTCTTGACACATTGCTACAGCACCCTTAGCTAACTGTTACTATATACATATGTATATATTTTTGTGTAAGGACTCATTTGTCCTTACCTTAATGAACAGTAACATTCAAAAATGGAAGGAGTCTAACAAGGATTTTTTTTTAAAAACTACATAATAGCATTTGAAAATATTATTTAGTGTAGTTCTTGACAGATGGAATCTCTGAATAAATTATTCATTTTCTTTCAAAACTAGAAAACAAAGCTTTAACTTTTACAAAGACAAATTGTTATATGACAGTTTTACCATGTATTAAGAAAAAATAAGAATTTAAAGGAAAAAGAAAGCAACTATAAATTCTTTCCTTCTCATGTTGCATATTCATTTGAGGGCACTTTATGCTGCAGGCACACAAAACATTCCAGAAGGGAGTTTAGTTTGACAAGTCGCTCAATGCCAATGCATAGGTTTAACAAAACCAGCAGCATGCTGGTCAAGGCTGAAATCTTGAAAGCTAATGACTGAGGCAAAGGGGAGTCTTAGACGAATAATGGAACTCTGGGCCTTTATAGTACTTAATTCCATGGCTTCTAGGCCATTAGTTTATAAAGAAACATCTGGATTTTTTATCACATACCTAAGTCTCTGTGTCAACTCACTTCTTGCTCTTCAGTGTAACAGCTAAGGCTGAGAAGAGACACTAAGAATGGGATCTCCTCAGTCTGCAAGGCTCTTACTGCATTAGGCAAATAGGTTTTGCACAAAACACTTAGTTTTGAGGAATTTCAGTGTGGCTGAATATGAAGTTGTGTACTTAAAATAACAGTGAATATGATTCCATTAAACTCATGTTCTGGAGACCACAGCCAAAGAACAGAGCACTAAATATGGTAGGGGGTGGAAATGCACGTGGCTGACCAGTGAAGTACCCCAGGTACTGTTTTTCACTGGACACCACAAGCAGTTATGAACATTTTGCAAATGAGAACAAAACAGGCTCACTTGATTTCGTAGCAAGAATTTTTTAAAGTTATTGAAACAATCACAGCTGTAAAGGACAACTATGACATGAAAATAGAGAATTCAGTGAAAAGTGAATCAGATCAGGAGATGAAGTGATGCCCAATGGATGTGAGATGACACTAACAGAATTCTGGAACCAAATTGAGAAAAAGGAAAAGTTTTCTTTAAAGCAGATTCCGTTTCTCTGATTGTCACATAAAAGACACAGTTGAAACCACAGGGAAAGAAATCAGAAACCAAAGAAAATAAATAGGACTAAAGCAATAATTTTAAAATACTGGAAGTATAGAGAAAATGAAGAAGATACATACATACATAAAATCACTGAAGAAAAAAATAAAGGTTTACTAACATACGTAGTCATAATTTAGAAAAAGTTCCCAGCTCCTCAAAACTGAAGGGGCATATTATACACCTAGCAAAATTGATCTGAAATGGCTGCCACTATGATATATTGCTAAAATATTAAATACTTTAAATAAAAAAGGAATTTTGTGGGCCTTCAAGCAAAACTGCTTGGCCATTACAAAGAAAAACCAGATGATCTTTGCACCAGTCTTTGCAGTGGAAAATTTCAACACCACAAAACAGTACAGCAATTTCAGAAAACAGTAAAATAACACCCAAACAGTACTCAGGGTAGAGAATCATGACCTAAGCTACTCTTCAAGTATAAAATTTATGAACAGATTGTGTGAATGTGCACAAATTTGGAGCTCTTTCCACTTCTCTTCTCATTGGCTGCCATTAAGATGAGTCACATTCCTCTGCCCTGATCACCTTGCCACAGGCTTAGAAGCAACTGAACCAAGTGAGAACAGACTACAAACCTCCAGAAGTATGAGCCAAAAGGAACCTTTCATCCTTTCAGTTATCTGTCTCAGGTGTTTTGTCACAGTGATGAAAAGCTAACACAGTGACTTGTGAAAGTAAACAGATTTTCAGATTGGACAACAAAATGTTACAGATTTCAAACTCTATGTTACCTACAAAGATATAGTAAATTCACAGAGCAGACAGTGATTACCAGAGCCTGAGGGCTTAAAGGGGAGGGGAGGACTGAGGAGATATCAGTTAAAGGAAAAATGTTCAGTTAGACCAGAAGAATAAGCTCAAGTGACCTACTACTACACAACACAGTGAGTAAAGTTATTAACAATTTGCTGTACACTTGAAAACTGCTTAGGAGCAATTTTTGGCTTGCTCATTCTACTCCCACAAAGCTAAAAGCATGGGGTAATTCATAGGTGGGGTAGCTCTCTGGAGACACTCCATGGTGTATGCGTATCTCAGAATGGTACATGGTGCATCACAAATACTTACAGTTTTGTCAATTTAAAAGGATTTTAAATTTTGAAAAACGATATTACCTATGTGTATATTTATTTGACAATGCCCAAATATAAGCAAAGGCATATTTAGAAATCCATTACTGCAGGTAATTATGTAAACAAATAACACAAACAGTAAAATTAGAACTGGTTTTTAAGTATAAAATATTTATTACTTCATAACCTATATTAGTATAAATTTCTTGTTTTATTTCTTTTTATTTTAAAGACAAAAAACAATAAAAATGATACAGAATTTCTAAACAAGATCATAGGAAATTAACAATCATTATTATTATATTGCATATTGTTATCTACAAAGAAGTTGCTCAGATTACCAGATATAGGCCTGCAAGATTGATCATACAATATAAATACTAGATGTTCCTTTCAGTGAAAAAATTTCTTCTTGTCACTAAGATATTAGATTAGTTTTCTGAAAGAAGAGAATGTAAAGTGATTCAAGGAAATTAAACATAAAAAGATGTGCAAAGACATACCATACAAATGTGAAAAGAAACCTAAGATTTGACCTTAGCATGAGACAATATATAATATGAAAAGAAAATTTAAATCAAGTTAGGAAAGGGCAAGTTATATTGTTCTGGCCTACATTTGACAGTGAAAAGCTAACACTTATACCTATATTTGGAATAGCACAATAAAAAGGTCTCTGAAAGCAGAAATCATATAAAACTAAAACAAGAAAAGCAAAACACACACACACACACACACACACAGAGGAAACTTTGATTAAATTAACCTCTCAATTAACAAAAAATCAAGTAAGGTTATAAACAATAACATGGCCATATGGACACACACACACACACACACACACACACACACACACATTAAACTATATACTCCAATAAAGATAATACTCCTTATTCTCAATGTTTTGTGTGTTCTTGAAAATTGAAAGCATAGGCCTAAAAGAACATATCATAAATTCCAACACAGTAGATGTTATAATGAAAATTTCTATTCACTATCCAAAACCTAAAAGCAATAAATTCAGAGAAAAATATCAATTCTTTTATATCTAGAAGTTCTAAAATCACTGTTAAATAATCTTTAGATGAAACCAGAAAAATAAATTGAAATGCAGGCTTATAGAAAAGAAGTATAATGAAAATCATACTCACCATAGCCTAAAGATTATTGCTAAGCAGTAGTCAAATGAAGATGAATAGTTTTAGTAGTAGTTCCACTAAGAAAACAGATTAAAAACAAATCAACATTTTAGTAAGAAATGAAAGAGAAAATAAGTAAAAATCAGTGAAAAATACATCTATTCATTAAGTGAAAATGAACAAAACTAATGCAACAGATACTTCTTTCAAAAAAATTATAAAATGGATAAATCTTTGAAACTGAAAAATGGTGGTGCATGCCTATAATCTCAGCACCCAGAAGCCTGAGGACAGGGGATCTGAATAACAGAAATGCGTGGGTTATGTAGTGAGCTCAAGGCCTGCCTGGATGACCCACCATCTTACCCAGCAAGATATCTACCTGCAAACAGGGACAAAACAAAGCACAATAAAGGAAAAAAAAAATACTAATCAAGCAAAATACAGAAGGCAATAAAATAAAATAAAAATAAGATTGAAAACAGGGTCCAGAAGATATATTTGTACACCATGTTCCAAACAACATTCTCCACAATAGCTAAAAGACAAAAGAAAGCTAAGGACCTGTCAATAAATTAATGGCTTAAGAAAACATGAATTATACATACAATGGAATATTATTCAGCCTTAAAAATGGAGGCTATTCTGACATTTTACATCATGGATGAACCTTAATGGCCGTACACTAAGTGTAATAAACCAAGTGCAAAGAAACAAATACTATGTTTCTATTACATTAAGGTGTAAAAAAGAGAATTACATGCCAATCTCTTTAGTGAATATACATGAAAAAATCCCCAACAACAGAATGGCAAATATCATGCAATGAATCACTGAAAGGATCATACATCATGAATAAGTGGACTTCATCCAAGGGATGCATGAATGGTTCAACGTGGGCAAATCAATAAATACATCACATAAACAGAAGAACAAAAAAATCACATGACTATCTCAATAGATATGGGAAAGGCTTTGATAAAATCCAACATCTAACCATGATAAAAATGCTGAAAAAATATTTGGAGAACAACCTTATGTCAATCTGATAAAAGTCATTCATGACAAACCTATTGGGATCATCTTATTAAACTGGGAAAAATTCAAAGTTTCCCCTCTAAAATTAGGAACAAGACAAAGATGTCCACTCTCATGACTGCTGTTCAACATAGTACTCAAAACATTACCAAGAGCAATTAGGCAAGAAAAAAGGGCATATATATGGGAAAGAAACAGGTCAAATTATCATTATTTGCAGAGGATATGACCATTTACACAGATGACCCTGAAAATCCACTGAAAGACTCAGAATAACCAAGTTCAGTAATTTAGCAGGATACAAAGTCAACACACAAAAATCAGTAGCCTTTCTGTACACTAAAAATTAACCCACCAAAAAGAAATTAGGAAAAAATACCATTCAGAATAGAACCAAGAAAAATCAGATAATTAGAAATTTAACCTAAGGAAGTGGGAGACCTCTCCAGAGACAGTTACAGTACTCTGTAAAGGGGATCAAAGAGGACATCCGAAAAAGGAAAGATAGTCCCTATTCCTAGATAGGCATAACCATTGTAGTCAAAATGGCCATACTTCTAAAATTGACATACAGATTTAATGCAATACCAATCAAAATTCCAGCAGGATTCTTCACAAACTGGAGAAAACAATCCTAAAATTTACACAGAACCAGTAGAGACCAAGAATAGCAAAAGCCATCCTAGGTAAAAAGAGCAAAGAGGGAGGCCTCATAATCACAGGCTTGATGTTACAAAGCTACTGTGATTAAAAAAAAACAGCATGATATTTTCTCAAAAAACAGACATGTGGATCAACGGGAAAGAATAAATGTTTGATCAACCTTGCAGTCTTGCATCTGGTAATCTGAGCAATTTTGTTGAAGATAACAATATGTACTATAACAACTATTGTTAATTCCCATCATCTTTTGAAATCCTGTATTATTTGTATTACTTTGTATTGTTTTGTTTTTTGTCTTCATTGTTGTTATTTTGCTATTGTTTTCTTTTACTCTTCCAAATTAAAAAAAAATGAAAGCTTCAGAACAATCTCAAGCACACTTAACTGTTGGGTATTTGATAAAGGGGATCAAAACATAAACTGGAGGGAAGATACCCTTTTCAATAAATGGTGCCGAGAAAACTGGCTATCCACATGCAGAAGACTACGTCTGGACACATATCTCTCACCACATACTAAACTAAATTCACAATGGATTGAAGCATTGAATGTCAAAACAGAAACCATGAAGCAGCTTGATGAGAAATTATAGTAGTTAAAACCTTTGAAGTTACAGACATAGGGAAAGACTTCCTGAACAGAACACTGGTTGCGTAAGAAAGAACAGCCAGAACCAATACATCAGAGCATACAAATTAAAAGGCATCTGCACAGCAAAAGAAACAACCAACAAAATAAAAGACAACCTACAAAATGGGAAAAAAATTTGCAATCTATTCCTCAGACAGAGGACTAATACTGAAAATACAGAAAGAACTAAAAAATAAAAGACTCCTTTTAAAAAGACTCAAAAAACTGGGCAAGTGAAATGAATAGACCCTTCATAGAAGAAGTACAAATGTCAATAAATATGTAAAGAAATTATCAACATTGCTGGCCATTGGAGAAATGCACATTAAACTATACTGAGATTCCATCTTACCCCAGAAAGTGTGGCTGTCATTAAGAAACCAAATAACAACAAATGCCAACCAACCTGTATGGAAAAAAGAATGCTTCTTCAGTCTTGGTGGGCATGTAAACTAGTATAACTACTCTGGAAATCGGTATGGAGATCTCTCAAAAAATTGAAACTTGAAAGTCCATTTGACCCAGATAGTCCCCATGTAGTATCTTCGCGAATGAGTTAAAGATACCATATTACAGTGATACATGTCTACCTATGTTTATAGAAGCACAAATCACAATAGCTAAAGCTTGGAAATGGCCTATACATCCATCAACAGATGAGTGGAAAACAAAATGTTGCATTTACACAAAATGGACTACTAGCCTGTCATAAATATAATCTTAGTTATTTTATAGGAAAATGGATACACCTTGAGGCTAATATGTTAAGTGAAGTAAATCAGACTCACAAGTTTGAATATTACATGATTTCTCTTACATGAGAAATGAAAGAGAAAAATATAAATGAAGAGCAAAATAAAAGTTAACTAATAGGAAGTAGGGAGACAGATCTGTCTCAAAGAGGAAGTGGATTAAGAGATGGAGGGAGGCATGGGGAAGCAATGAAAAAGAATTAAATACATTATGCATGCATACCGACTCCAGACAAGGAACAGAACTGTGTACACGCAAAGGGAGAGGACCAAGACCTGGAGAGAGAGAGGGAGGGAGGGAATGAAAAGGAATTACGATGTATTCAGTGTACGCGTCAACCCCCAACAAGGAACGCAAATGCTGGCTAGTGCAAACATGAAATAATAAAATATGGCCTGAGAAAGATTTTTTAAATGACAGTGGAAAAGTAAAGGAAATGGTAAAAATAGAAGGGAATTAATCGAATATGCCATATATCCATGATTAATTTATTTCTTTCACACATATGAATATTGAAAAGATAACATGACACTAATAAATATAATCCCTCCTAAGTGGGAAACAGCATGAGGAAGGAATAGGAGAGAGATACCAGCTGATCCCAAAAGCCTGAGTTTTAAGTCATGCAAATGACTTTTACCTATTTCAAAAAATATTAATTTAGGAAGGAAGGTAAGAAGGAAAAGAGAGAAGAAAGAGGAGAGTCGGGGGAAGGAGAGGCTGCTTTCAGTCTGAAATGACCTGGTTACATTATCCTCATCAACTATTTCTGAACAAGATTTTGCCACAACTCTCAAGCGGGTCCAGCATATCTGCACTAGCTTTTACTTCTCTTGTCCATACTTCCTTCAAAATGTGAAATAGTAACAATAAAATCAGACATTCATTTAATACAACTTTGGGAACAACAGCTGAAAACACCTAAACTTTTTATTCCTGCCTTGGAGAAGTCCTATTCTCAGGTTTCTTTAGTTTTGCATTCTCTTATACAAGAGAAGACTTGAATAGCAATTAAACTACTGTTTCTTCCACAAATAACCATATGAATTTATGCACTAAACAGTTTAATCGTATATCCCCATCTCTGCAATGGGACCCCACGAACTTACATCAGTTCTTAGGAAGCACGTTCACATATCACATTGTGGCAGAAGCTTCTTCCAAGTCAAAGCCCAAGCTGAGGCCTCAAAACATAAGTCACGATAACCATCTAGCTGTCTACAATATTCACACAAGTCTGTGAGTGAAGCTCCAAATATGTTTTGCAGAGGACTATTTGGAATTAACAGCTTTCTGTGATTTGGAGGTTGGTTGCAAACCAAACATGTACAAATTGCCAAAGTAATGGTGTTCCTAGGAAATTGGGATCACTGGCAAGGGCAGTGTTAAGTCTAAATGCAATTAGCATTTGCAGCATGAGAATAATGTGACACACACATAAATTGCTACAGCACTTGTGTGTTCCAGGAAGAAGGCAGAAGTTGGTGGATGTTCTTTTGAAAGGGCCTTAACAATCTACAGTACATTAAAAACTGAACAAGGAAAGAAAAAGAAAGCAACCTTCCTGGTAAAATAAAGTGAAAGAAGATCCAAAAGCTCAGGATATCTGACTCAACAGCTGATTGTATCTCCGCATTCATTCCTTTCACAAGAAATTAGTCAGTAGTAAGTTAGAATAAATTTTTCTTTAGATTGAAGGTATTCTTGTTGACAAGCATTATGAATCTTGGGGAACAAAATATTTTATTTATTCACTTTCCTACAAAATACAAAGTCTTGTGCTCTAATCTAAAATATTATCTGTCAAGTATTTTGATCAATTTCCAGTGAAAAGATGGGCTAATAAATTTCTACCCCTTCCACCCCAGTTGATATGAGACTTCGGGCCTATTATCACTATTTGCTCAGAGAGAGAGGCCAAGTGAGGCAGAGGGAGGCGAAGAGGGACAGAGAAACAGAGACACAGACAGAGACGGCGACAGAGACAGAGGAGACAAAGAACAGAATATGGATTTGGGGTAGATGCTAACTGATCTTTTCTAAGAACTCTGCAATATGACTTGTACAGTCTAGCTTAGAATTAAATGTATCACACACATTAGTGGAGCCCTGGAAGCTAGGAGATGAATACTGAATCATTTGATGGAGTCGTTCTGTAGAAAAGGTAATGGAATTTCACAACTGCTTTCTGCCACACCCTCAGTTTTTCAGAGAAGAGATGTGAGTACAGATTTATGGTAATAGAATAAGCACTCAAACACACAGCAGTTTAATTTTACTTTATTATTATATTTTTAATTTACTGAATATGACTAACACTTATTAGTATTCTTTCTGCTGCCACCAACACTGAGAGCTCCTTTCTGTCTGGGTCTTGCCAAACCATGAAAGTAAATAATTTTTAAAAATAGACACAAGGTAGCCCCAGAAAATGGAAAGAGTTCAATTCAGTTTGCCGACCCTAGAATTCTGATGCATTTTTCCTTCAGCTCAGAAACCTAATTTATATAAAGTATCGGGGAAATTAAAAATTAATTTTAACAGTCATAATACACAATAAATCATCTAACCAAGCTCTCCAGTCCAGATGGCTTTTAATTTACCAGCAAAGTAGATCTTTGGATGTTGGAACATAAACCAGAGCAGTTCAATTACGGAGGAAGAAATGCTTCACACAGCCCAGCAGCTACCAGTGCTGGCGATGGGAGTGGGGAGGGAAAGGGGGTGGGCCTCGGGGAAGGAAGGCGAGGCAGGGGAGCAAGTGTCCAAAACTACCTAACACTACTCACACCTTTGCAAAGTGCCTTCGGTGGGTTTCTACCGTTCCTTTGCACATGGCTAGTTCCTTCTTCAGGAACCTTAAGAGCTCAGCGCTGCAAGCTAGCTACCAAACTGCTTATCAACAGTCACCATATTCAGAGACGCTGACAGCAGGTAGAGACCTGTCAAAAAGGAAAAGATAAAATGAAGACACAGAGAGTTGAAACAAAAAACAAATAGAAAGCTTCCTTCAGCTCTAGAAATTCTGAAAAGTAAAAATGGCTACATCCATGGGGTCATATTCAATGTGGTAAAAAAAAATCAATATTCTTGGGCACAACTAATGAGAGTGAATGTCCAGAAGACCAACCAGAAATGATAGTCATTCAGAACAGCTAGGTAAACGTCATGCTCTACAGTACTCTGAGGAAAAGCAATCTGTCCTCACCCTCATTTCATCTTTGGATCCTTTGCTACTTAACAAGAAAACATCACCCCCACCGCCCACTAAGAAAGGACAGGGGTTGGTGGCATCTGAAGCACTCAGGACACCCTTATAGCATGAGCTGCATTCATTTATAAACTGGGAGGTGTGCTCTGACTACCGTAGCTCCTAGAAGAGCACTCTCCAGAAGAAGGAATGCAACTAGAATGTTAGAATGCAGACTCCCTGCGTGACCACAGAGATAGCAGCCCAAGTTGAAGTTGGAGCTATGCTTCTTGCTAGAGGTTCACACTCAGGATTACCAATAGACTCCTTGTTGCTCTTAGGTGGGCTTAGACTGCGCTGAAACATCACACCAGTGAGCTCATTTACAACATCAGTTTATAGTGGGCTAAAAAGAAGGATGGTGAAGAGGAAGAAAGATAGCAAAAGATACATCTTATATAGGCCTCATGCATATTGGAGGGAATAAGGGACTTGTATCGAGGCTCGACACTTGAGCCTGTGTCCATTGGTGAAATCCATACAATTCTGGATACAACGGGTCATCTTGTGGACTTCCTGACATTTATTTTGTAAACAGAAGGTCCATAGGAGGCAATCAGGGCTGGGGGTATAGCTCAGTGGCATAAGTGTTTGCCTGGCAAGCACAAGGTCCTGAGTTCAATCCCCAGTACCACAAGAAAAAAATAAAGGAGATCAACCCAACAAAACTGTGGCAGGCACAATAAATGCTACTAAACAGGAAGTCTTAATTTAACCTGTAAAGGGTGAGAGTACTTTAGAGTAAAGTATTTTGTCACTCTTGTTTAATTAAAAGATAACATAAAATATTAAATAAATAGTAAAAAAACTAATTTTTCTTATAACTTGTATTAAATAGATGAATATTCACATGTGAACTTGAAAAAATTAAAATTGCATTATGTTTGGTTGCTTCCTTTTCTGGAAATGGAAAGAAATGAGCAGTGTATGCAAAAGCTACTGTTTAAAGGAAATAAAAACCATGTGAAGAGGATATTTTTGGGTTTTTTTCAATGTCAGTAATAACATTAATGATGTTATAAGCACTGAGCACAGTGATTTCCAGGAAAGTAGATTCGGCATTTATCCGGAAAACAAAATTTGTGCATTTACCAAATATCTTACCTAGAATTTCTCTCACTTGAAAGTATTCCTCAGTAATTATACACTTTTAAAGGCGTTTATTAGTCATCACTATAGAAATGTGCTCTATTTCAATGTTCCCTTCAGAGCAAATGTGCTAGACATCAACTTTTCTATTTAACTAATCTGCACAAGAATTGAGACTGAGATACATTTTACCATTTCTCTCATATCCTCCAGGCTTTCATTTTTCTAGTCTGCCATCTAAAATTAATCAATGAGTCACATAAGAATGTTACTAAAGCTGAGTGTGGTGACACATGCCTATAATCCCACCACTCAGAAGGCTGAAGCAGGAGGACTACCATGAGTTTGAGGCCAGCCTGGGCTACATAGTGAGTTCAAAGTCAGCTTAAAACTGCGTAGCAAGACCCTGTCTCAAAAAAAAAGATCACTAAGATCTCTATAAAGATATATAAGAAACATACCTTTGTGTCCAAGTAAATAAAAATGGTAATTTAATAAAATGTAATAAAAATCAAATTGGAAAGTATTAGCTTTTATTATATAGAAATAACAAATAATTTTATTCCCTACTTATTTTAATCCTTTTATATCTTTTCTTTACTGAAAAATCTAGAATTTCTATTTAAATACTGATTGTTTAATTTAATTTAATTGATGTACAAAATATTTTACTTTAGTTTTAAGTTTGCCTTAATCATATTGTTTTTTAAAATAATCTAATTTGTGGGAGATCTCTGAAATTGTTTGCTCATACTTCACAAGGAGAATCCAGATGAAACAATTTGAATATTTAATCAATTCAGGTGCCTCGAGGGCCATTGGCTAAGAGAAGAGGAGGTCTATGAAATTTTTATGTAGATTTTATAATACTGATGAATGCTGCTGGGAAAAAAAAACCCGACAATTCAACAAGTATATTTATTTGTATTCTGAAACATTAATTATTCAGTTAACGAAAATAAATGCTTATATGTTCAGTTTTAGACATTTTAACCCATAATAGGCATTGCTCTTTTCACTTTTGACATCTCCATAAAGTGGGTAATCAGTGCGGTTTTAAACTTTTTAAAAATGTGTTGAGCAAAATTTATCAAAAAAGTGATAAACAGCTGACCCAATGCTAGCTTGGTACTGAGTATTTTGTTCACCTTCATTCCAAAATGACTATCTGAATTTTCATTCTAACTGGAATGAATCTTTTCATTGAGTTTTGTACTTAGTCCAAATGGCATATCCAGGATCTAATTATTTTAAAAACCATACTATAAGGCAAAATTAATACGAAACCCATAGTTTAGAGGTAGGTAAAAAAAAGTTCACAGTGGACTTGTCATACGACCATGTGCATAGGTTCTTTTTCAGCACTGTAGTCTCAGGATGGCATTTATGTCCACTACGACTATGAGTCCAGTTAGGACTCTTACTACCTAGCTATAGTGGACATGGAAAGGAGTGGCTCTGGGTTTGTTCCTGCTAGCAATTGGAGGAGGGTTACTGGGTACTTAATTTTATACTTCCAGTATCTCCAGAAGACAGCAGGTTCACAAAGTCCTGTTTAAATTTGCTCTGAGTCATCTGAAAATATTTGGCAGGGGTAGAAAGTTGGACATCAAATCCCAGGAAATAAACATAAGTCAACTTCATTTGAAGAGAATTTCCATGAACTGTTTTGAATTATTGTATGAAAGGGTTTAGTCACATACTGCAAACTCCTATAATGATATAAATTATGGGCTCCAAACATCAAAGCCTCTACTGCTTCCAAATAGCACTCAGTAATGTAATATGTATCACTATTTAAATTAAGGATCAACCCTAAACAGAAGACTCAAGTTAGCATCACTTCCCATTCTAGCAACATTTGCCCCCTTGCCCTTTTGAACACAACACACACACACACACACACACACACACACACCATACACTTAATACTAATAATATGTAAGATGGAGGTGGATGCTTCAAAGATCAAGGAGGTGCATATAAGATAGACTTCATCCTTGAGAATCAGTCAGAAATACCCTCTCCCACCTTCCCTTCCTCCTTGCATTGCCAGTCTTGAACTCAGTGCTGCTTTGTATTAAGGAGTCATGGTAGCATCACAAGAGGTCTCAGACATTTCCCAATACACTTCCCACTAGTCTACTGCAATTTGCTCATTGTGTGTTCATTTCCTTGTGCTCACATATGATTGCAGACTCCCTGACTTTGTACCCTCTTCCTCACCAAGATAGTCAAAGAGAAACAGTTCTCTTAACACAAAAGCAGACCTTAAATTTATTCTCAGGCTGACCCAGAGATCTTGTCTTAGTGATAGGTTCTTCTTTTAAGTCTTCAAATTCTCTTTCTAAGACAGCTCTTCAGTACAAATACTTAAACATATATTATGAAACAGTAATAAAATTCTCTTTTGATGTATATCCTCTGCTGATCACCTAATCTTCCCTGTGCACTGCTGAACTGTCAGAACACCAACGGCACCTCCACATCATCTCCAAGGGTGGGCCTGCTTGCTCAAAAGCTGTTCTGCAAATATGCAGCAATAGTGACTGGACTGTGGAAGCATTCATAAAATTGTCTGCTTTTTTGCCACTACTTAGCAGCAGTTTCCCATGGGAAAGATGTTTGATGAAAATCTGTTGAACTGAATTCATACAGCCAAAACAATCATGTAAGAAATGGGTGAAAAGAATAACGGACTTGATGTTCCATTTGATTACTTGACTCGTCCATCCTCGTAGCAGCCAGTAGTATCTTGGAGACTCAGGACACAATAAATGTTCACTACTCACTAAATAGATTGCTTGTAAATGACAACCATGCACTGATTTTTATAAGATGGCAACTTAGTTTCCTGATTATAGAAAAAAATCAAATAATGTGGTATGTCAGAGGTGTTATAAACATTGGGGAAGCAAATCTGTGTTGGTGCTCAGAAAATACGAAATACTGTTGTAGGAATTACCTGATTTGTAATGGGTTCTTTTTTATTGTTCAATATTTTCATGGCCAAGACTACAGTTTAGATTAGTCAAATGCAACAGAAAGACATCTTCAATTTATTTAGCTCTCCAGAACCAACAAAATACAAGTCACATCTTTCAGGAAACAGTTTGTTTCAGAGCTGGAATAAAAGACATTATGCTGAGGACAAATCAAAGCACCTAATGATCAAAGATGATAAATCAGTGAACTGAAGGAAAAGAAATAATTAATCCCTCAAGCTTACTTCTGATTATTGCCCCCAAATGCTTTACTTTATGTGACAGTTTTTACATGGGAAAGATGTGAAAATAAAGCTTCACCAGACTGCAAAGAAACTCTCATCTGCCATCAGTTTGCTTGTTAAAATCTGACTGAAGTAACAAAGAATATCACAGTGGATTAGAAACAACAATTAATGCAATATAGTTATCACTCTCTTAACTCATATTTAAGATGATGAAGGTATTATACATATGTGTACATACATTTATGTATATAAACTGAAATAAACATTGTATAATTAGATAAACATAAGAATGGATGGGTAGACAGATAACTTGACAGACCTACATGTAAAAAATACTTAGTGTGGAATCATAACAGTATCTGTGGGAAAAGAAGAGTATTCAATACATTGAAAAGTCAGGTCCTATTCCCTAATACTAGTTGTCCATACACTTCACAGATACTTCAAAGAAATTTCTTTAGTGTACTGATAAGATAGAGGTCTCTCTACCCTTATATGATGTTCTCTGGTCAAATAAATATTACTTTTACAGATCTCTGCCTGAAAGTAAGAGTCCTTTCATTGATTCAGTTCACACACAATGCTGGTGAAGAACATGGGCACCGTTGGGCTCACCACCTGGGTAAGCTGCTGCTTTGGTCCTTTCTTATACTATCCTCAGGGCAAAAGAAGGATTAATTAGACTGAATTATAGTCAACGGTAAGAAAGTGACTGCAGGCATCAAATAATGAGGATAATGATTTTTAAAGTCAGTTTGTTTGATGAACTACTGTATACTAAAAAATGGGCTAAGGAGTTTACATTCATTATCTTATATAATTCCAGATCTAAGCCTGTGATATAAGTAACATCTCTACTCAGTGAGACACACAGATCATGTACAGCTTAGATAAATAACTAAGTCAAATGGCCATTGGCCAACCTGGAATTCAAACTTGTGCTCTGTGTATATTTCACCTCATATTTCCAGTGAGGAGGCCCTTTACTCACTTTGGATGTGGAAGTAAGGGGCTTAACAATTCCATGCATTGTGATATCAACATCAATACAATGATTTTATAAAGTGATGAATCTCTTCTTGGGTGAATCAAGTGAGATGATTTGAGTGAATTCAGTATAGATGATTTACATTAAAGATCAAGTTTTATAACAAACATGTTTATGGATCAGAGATGAAACTACTACAGAATGGCACCTGCCACAATTCTTAGTCTCTGTATCTTTAACCACTGAGGTCTTCTACCTAGCATGGTCCCTACCTTTGACTTATTAATGCAAGTCTGTAAGAGCATAGCAACAGCTTATAGGTTTAGCACACGAAGGAGCACATAACTTAAAATCTCTCTTCAGTAGCAGACACAAGCAGCAAAGAGTAACCCAGATGGCTGCACTCCTGTGAACTTTTGACTACTGCCAAATATTGAGTGCCAGAGCTCTTTCAGAAGAGGAATAGACATAAAAATTATATATATTTAATTATGAGCCTCTAAAGGTATTAATAATGGAAATCCTTCCAGCCTACTCGCTCTCCCCACTGCCACACACAGCCTGCAGCAAAACATAAGCCTTTGGAAATCTCCCAACTTTTTCTAAAGCCATTCATACAAAGATTTGACCACTGTGTTGTCTCAGCTAAGGAAGGGTGAGGGAAAAGTATTTTTAACTTTGACAGCTTTATAAATAGCTAGTAATGCAGAAACTAAAATTCTATAAATAGTCTAATCATACATGGGAAACTAATTGAATTAATGGGGTATTTCTTTATCAGAAATATTGGTTGTTATTGCTAAGAAATAAAAACAAAGACCTTAAGAATATAAAAATGTAGAGCAGAAGGGAAACAAGTCTAACTTTTGGGAAACTGCAATCTCATTTCCCATTGAAAGTGACATCTGGAATGCAAAAATAACTTCATATACTATAATTGACAGAATACCAGTTTGCATTCATCACGTTGATGAGCATAGCCACCTATGCAGAATTGTATGGTCAGCAATATTTTCATCAGCCTCTTTGTAACCCACCTAAAAGTCGTGAGATTAAAAGACCCGAATGAACATTAGTTGCCAAGTATGCACCAATGTTGCCTATGCTACTAAGATTTCTCCACCAAAATGATTACAGGAGAAAAATTATTTAACAGTATTCAAAATTACATGGCCCTAAAAATTGGCCATTTTGTATTCCACATCATATCCATATGTATAAGTTTAAAGGATGATATTTATAGTATTGCTATGATTTTAAATTTTCCTTTTCATTGACATTACATTTTGTTTTGGCACCAAATTATTTAAAAAGTATCTAACTTTTTTCCAAAGGATTGATTTTCATAAATCATGATTAATATGGTTGGGTTTTCTTCTCCCTTCCCTAGTCTTAGGAATTAAAAGTCCATTTTCTCCTATAAGCCATACCAGTTCTTCATTTTTCTTTTAGTATCTGTAGATATATCCCAGGTCACTAACTCAACTGAAAAGTTTGTGCCACATACATTGTGTGAAACCTGAATCCTTCATATGAGATTTTGACATTATCTTTGCACCACCATCTGAAAAAGCACAAATTCCACGTTGTGTAAGTCAGTCCATATTCACTTACAAACTATAAATATAGAAATATTACCCTTCTGCACTCTTTTTTGAAAGGCTAAATTAAGTACAGTAGAATTGGAATGAACTCTTCTACTTCACTGTCCTGGAATTTGACTTATTTGCACCTCAAAGAGACCCAATCCCGCGATCTACCCCATCATTAGCCACTATCGCGAATAGTTCCTGGTTCTCTTCTCAGCTCTGCTCCTTCTCTCTCTAGATGTTGAGGAGTTGTCTGGCTTTGGAACACAGCCCACAGCTTGTTATACCTGTGGCTTTTGCAACTTCTGAGTTGTGTAACATTTGGGGGAAAACTGTCTTCTGAAGCTACCTTCTGTGGATTCAAATCCCAGCTTCATGGTGGTACCTTCACAAGTAAGCTGCTTCATCTTTTGTGAGTCAGCGTCTTCATTTGTAAAATAGGCATAATAAAGGGCTCCCTCATAAAGCTGCTTGGAGAACTAATGAGCTAATGTACATAAAGTGCTTAAGACAGGGCCTAACACACACAGAAAATAGATGTGATACACATATAATGTACAAATGTGTATGTGTAAGAGGGTAAGAGAAATACTAAACTTAATTTTATATGTGGAAATCTTGAAATTCTTGGGGTGTATTTCAGAAGTCAAAATCTGTAACTGGGAAAAGTTTGATCTGTGGTCATACAAAAAGAGATTAGGGTGATATAAATAAATAAAAGTGACTTGGAGCCACACACAGATTTCTCAACGCTTCCCCTGAGAAGTTGTAAGAGAGGATATGAGAAAGTTTAGGATCACAATTTAAAACAAACTCCAGACTGACCCAGAATTTAATGGCTATCTTATTGAGTAGATTTGGCAGTTAATTCATTATAAATATGCATCATTTCAGTATGAAGCAATAATCTATGATCCAGAAATTCTTTACCTGCTTATAGAAAATACTGCTATGCATCCCACTGGTGATATAAAACTATCCTATTTTAAATTATTAAATCATTATTAAAATTATTTACAGTAATTTTAGCTGTTCATCAAATTCTTCCCTAATATATCCATTATCATTTTGGAACAAATTATTGCTTTGAAGACAAGCATAAAAACATAAGTGACTGAATTTTGTGAAAAGAACAGATGCACTGGGAGAGAGACAGTCGGTCCAAGGCCCCATAGGTAGGAGTTGGTGTCTGTAAACTTCTGGCACCTAGGGAGGATCTTGGCCCTGGCTTGGATCACAGTGACAAGGTCCTCCTGGTGGAAGAGCAGGGACCAGAAGCCATCAAGTGAAGGACCCAAGACAGGTAGAAAGCTCTTCAGCAGGTGTTAATTTAAGAAAAAGTTATTTTCAACTCATAAAATTTCCTCAGTGTCCCAATAGGTTGTGAACATGGAAAAGTAGGAATAGATAGTAAGAGGAAATTTCCTGATTTATCTTAGATAAGTATACTAAACCACAGATAAAACCTGATTTCCAGTTCTGTGTGACCTTTCTGCTTTTACTTTGAAGCTATTCTACCTGCAGTTCTATTAATTTTTATAAATATTTCCATAATTTGTAAAAATTGCATTTGCCTACAGAAAAGCCCTAGGCACCCCAAACAAATTTAGCAAGTATGCCCACAACAACATAACATTCTGCTGGTATTTTAAATTTTATAATTGAAACATAGAATTAGGCTGGGGGTGTACCTCAATGGTAGAGCAATTGCTCAGCATCTACAAGGCCTTAGGTTCAAATATACATATACCGTCTTCCACAAATGGTCATTTTCTCAAATTCCCATGGTAGTAAAGTACTGTATGTTTATCACAATTTCCAACATAGCGCTGAATCATATAGTGCATCACTAATTTTTCCCTCTTCTCTAGATTCTTCCCAGTGTTATGGTTGATCAATTGTGTCAACTTGGGGAGTCTAGAGGTTTGGCTGAGTGACTCAGCAGGAAGCCAGGGTGCTTACTTTGTATACATCCTGAGCCTGTGGAAGAGGAGGGCATGGAGATTATGTGAGTGCGACATGCCCCTGGGTGGGGGTAGCCTGTTTACAATGTAGGGGAAGGAAAGAGGCTGCCTTACCACCATTCCTCCCTTTTGCTCTTGTGCTTTTGGCTGTGCTCTTGTGCCACGAACGTTTGCCCTCTGCCATGTGCCACTCTGCCTCTGAGCCAGCCAAGGATGGACTGAAACCTCCACAAACTGTAAGCTAAGTAAACCTTTCTTTCCTTCATTTGGGGTGTTGGGTATTTTGTCTCAGCAATGAGAGAAAAGTAACCAAGACACCCAGCAACCCCAAAACCCTGCTATAGCATATCACTTAGTGCTCACTGTTACCTCTGTGACATCTCTGTATAAATTCTTTGGAGCAAAGCTCCTTAAACTCATGCCTTCCCATGAGTTTCTTGAATCTACTCTGTCTGTGCTTTATGCCTCAGGACGATACTGAAACAGTCCTTTGTTCAGGTTGTGCTCCACCTCTTCAACTCATGCTTCTCCCTCAGGTAATCAGCAGTGTTCAACAATTGATCACTCCTTCCTTGATAAACACGGTCTTCATCGCCTTCCAATACTCCCCTCATTAACAGCTATTTCCTATCTTGCCATTTGCTCTTTGGTAGCTTTCTATCTCATATCCCCAACCTGGAAGCATTGAAATGGCTTTTCTTATAACTCCTCTGCTTAAAATCATCAATACCTAGATTACCATTATAAATCAGACCTGACTTCTGTCTTATATAGCCAACTGCCTGCTAAACCTTTCCACTGATATGTCTGAATACATATATTAAATTTAACATGGAAATCTTGATCTTTTTTCTACTTCAGTGAATATAGCAACTATGATTATACAGTTTCTCAGACAGGATTCATACCATCATTTTGACTCTCACTCTCTTGCAACTAACATCAATCAAGCAGTAAATTATGCCAACTCTAACTTCAAAATATATACAGATTTCTTCTTTCTTCTATAAGCATAGCAGCCAGCTAGTCCAAGCCATCCTTACTTCCCACTTGGAATAAAGCATTTGTCTTCTGCAGTAGATGCTGTTTGTACCCTACCCAGTCTCCTACTAGGCAGGTGTAGTCATCTTCCCACTGTTGTGTTAAATTCCAAACAGTCATCTCTGAACTCTGGGAGCATTACCTATGGAAGATCTAAGGAGAGCTTCCCCAGGGATCCAAGTTTAGGACCCCGCCTCACAGCTGGCCAACAGCTGAGGATCTTTTAACATGGGAATGTATAGGGTAGGCCACCTTTCTCACGGTGGGGCAATTCTGCAATACTTTTCATACTCCAGAGCTCCTCATGTGATTAAGCTGAATCTTGACCTAAGATAGAACTACATTTCTGTTTTGGTTTCATCCTTCTGTCCACTGTGCCGCATTCTTCCATCTTCTCTTCTTAGCAGGTTTTTCCTGAGAACACTGACTTCATGAATCACTTGCAGGCTTTTCTACAGAATCTAACCTAAGAGACTCCCTAACTGACCTCACCTGCATTTTCTCTGCCTTTGTCTATTCTCAATATAGTGGATCAAGAGAGCTCAATAAATCTTAAATGCTGAGTGTGTTCCTCATCTGGATATCTTTGTAAGATCTTCCACCTCATTCAAGGCCAAATTCCCTACTATGGTCTGTTCAGCACTACATGATCTCTCTGACCTAATCTCCTAGAACCTTTCTCTTTTCACTCTCTTCCTGCTTCAGCCTCAAATGCATCCTCAGGGTACCTACAATATAATGGGGGGAAGGCTAATTCATTATGACTGATCAGTATTGCCTATTATTTTTCTTTCAAAATAAAAGCTCTGTGAGGGTAGAAACTTTGTTCACTATTTTCAGTATCTAAAATAGTTTTTAGCATTTAGTTGGATTCAAAATACATCTGTTGAATTAATGAATCATCTATTTTTTCCACTTTAATGCTTCTCTTACCTTTACTTTACAGCTAATATCCAAATGAGAAACAGCATTTTATTTAGGTTAAAGAAGTGCTAAGAGTTTATTGTCAAAGATAATTCTCTTAAATAAGAAAATAGAGGTTATGCTTTTTTTGCTATTTTGTGGTAAAAAGAAACTTTAATATCTTAAATACCCTAGTCTGAGAGAAGCAACAGTTTGACAAAAAGAAATAATTGGGAGCATGGTTCTTTGAAGTTATGATTTTACTTCTACTGGCTCCAAAGATGAGGCGCCCAAGTTAATAAGTTATCAAGTACAGCTTAAATTTAATACATATTCAACATTTCACTCTAGTGGCGAATCGCATCTGTCAGAGCATATAGATATCCTGGGGTTTGCTATAAAAAAAAAGAATAATGTGCTGCCCTAAATTCAGCTATCTTTGAAAAATAAAAACCAAATTAAAGCCTAAGGTCAATAATACAAGTCATGCATGTCAAACATCACCCTAAACACCAAGCCAAATAAAAAAGTTTGTATTTCTATTCTGCAACATTTTTTCTTAGTTTTTCATAGTTAAGAACTAAAATTTATATAAAATTATTATTATACAAATATTTTACCTTAGTATTTATTACTCTTCTAAATCCCCATTCTGTCAGACACAAACATATGACAAAAAATGAACTCGAAATAAATTAACTTGATTATTTTCAAGACAATTCTAATCTAGCTGTAGCTATAAAAATGTTCCTTCTAAATAGTGAACTTATGAGTCTGTCTGAAATAAATTGGTACACTTACAATTTTTATTAGAAGTCAAGCTGGGCTGGCCAACAGGCAATTCTGTGAATTATGCCTTTGAAAATAATATATTTAAACTTTACCTATTAAAATCTAATTCAATACAAATTTATCTAGGCTCATTGCCCATGAGGTGGTAGTGTAGGGCGTTCAATTCAAATAGGAGGTGCATTGGCTATGATGATGTACCAGGTGTGTTTCCAGAACCCCTGATGCAAGTAGACATCTGTCAATCAACAAGAGATGTTAACCACTCAGTTACATAAGATTAAAATACATCTCATGTTGTACATATGCCGATAAGAAGTGTAAACATTATGCTTTTTTTAACATTAAGCTAATTTTTATTTTATTTTTTTATTTATTAGTACATAAATAAAAAATTAAAATAAAAATTAGCTTAATAAAATCAAATAGAAAGTAAATAAACATCTGATAGTTATAATGAAGAAAATATACAGAGTACCACGGTAGCTAAGAGCAGGGACTTCTAATTTAGGAAAGGTTTCCAGAGTAAAGCACAATTTCAAACGTAAGAAAGCTGAGGAGGTATTCACTGAGTTAAGGGGTAAGAGAAGGGAAGCAGGTGTCCCCAGCAGAGAGAATAGCAGAAACAAAAGCCGGGAGACCCTGAACAAAAAGTCAGTATACAGGAAACTGTGAGGGACAAGGACTACTCTGGGACAAGCCTGCAGGGGATGGAGACAAGATGTGGTTCTAATTACAGGGCTCTCAGAAAGTTAAGGTGAGTTATCAGCAGTTTTTAAGGCAAGACTGTGTGTAAATACTTAGATTAGATTCATGCTTTAAGAGATGTTTCTAAATGCACTGGAGGAATCAGCTTGGATGGAAGCACAAGGAGAACACTGGGCAGTGGATCAAGGCAGCTATTACTGCATTTAAGAAAGAAGCAATGCCTGTATAGGTAGGCTGCGGCTGGTACCTGGAGAGGGATGGACACAGAATATAACCAAAGCAAACTGAGCGGGCCTTATTGATGGCTAGCATGTCACAGGAGAAAGACCAGGTTGCAGTGAGTAGATGGTAAGGTTGGAAAACAGGATTTTGGTGCTTAGTATTTCTGCTCTAAATCGTCAGAAAACATTCAATAGAAGAACTGAATTTGTCCTCAGAGGGAAAACAGAGCTGAATGTATAGATAACTGAGTCTTTGGTTTATAAACGATAATTTAAATCCGAAGACTGTGAGACATGAAAAACATAGGGGAAGGGAAAGGGGGGTGTGTAGGACATGCCTGAGAAACCCCTGAAATTTAATTGCCAAGGAGCAGTTAAAGAAGAAGTAAGAAAGAAATCCAAAGACAAAAGAAGAAAACCAGGAGAAAGCTATCTAACTGAATCCAAGGAAGAAGGAAAGGCTACATCCACAAGGGATAGTGGGAGGCTTCACTTGAATTGAAAAAGATATGGAATAACTTGTACTAAACGTATTGAGATTATAACAAATGACACAAAATTATAACCATGGGTCAAGGAAGATGATCTCAGGATGTATTAAATGTCCACTAGGGCCAGGGTTATAGCTCAGTGGCACAAGCATCTGCCTGGCAAGTATAAGATCCTGAGTTCGATTCCTGGTACCAAAGATAAAACTCCCCTAAATTGTATTGTACCAAAGAAAAAGCTACATGTTATCATACTTCATGGATATGAGAGGTATGTTTTAAGGTTAATTGAAATAAATTGATGTGAATATGGCATAGTGCCACCTGCCAACAGCAGGACAGCCAAATTCATTCTGTCTTCTCTACATCCCCAATAGACTAAATTTCTCACGTGAAGACAGTGATTAGGATTGGTGACAACAATACACCAATTCTGGGCCTGCTCAGAGAAAACATCTACAGTTTCCCATTAATCTTCTGATGGGAAATAAATGTGAAGCCTAAGATAATGAAGCCGTTGATGCATAGGAAGAAACCCACAAGTTTTGGTGGTGGGCTACTGGCCAATAGGAAATATCACTGAGTAGAATGTAACTGTTCAACTGGAAATACCAATTAAATTTTAATGAATGAAATAGTTGTTCTATCTACTATGACTTTCTCTATTACAGTATTTAGCATTAATTACTCTAACTGATACACTGAGGGGACTAATTTAGAAGTAACCAAATGGACAGGACTTATCTCAGAGCTGATGGTCACCTTTTACTCCTCTTTAGTTCATGAGTGAATTTCAAAGATACAGACAAAGTGCTCAGAGTCAAAAGATAGTTAACTTGTACCAAGTATTTCTTTAACTTTAAGTGGGTCTAAATAATTTTAAAAGATTTTGTTTTGGTTCTTGTTTTGCTAGTAAACAGTGAAGTTTTTTAAAGAAACTATAAATGAACCACACTTTTTCCAAAATACAAAAACAAAAAACCAAAATTTTATGTTTTTGACAGTTCATGAAAAAGCAAACTAATTTTTGCCATAAATATTGTTACAGTGATTTAAATGGTAATTAAACAAAATGTAATTCTCTCAAATTGAAAAACAAAATTCCAGATTTTCAAAATATATACTTTTTGCTTATAATGGCACTAAAAGTTTATTTAAAATATGTGTTTATATATAACAACATGCAAATGCT
The DNA here is from genome assembly GCA_004027595.1 of Dinomys branickii. Taxonomy (NCBI): domain Eukaryota; kingdom Metazoa; phylum Chordata; class Mammalia; order Rodentia; family Dinomyidae; genus Dinomys; species Dinomys branickii. Next base: position 64,111 of record PVLD010005643.1, on the reverse strand, counting down.
CATAGGACTGTTTAGCAAAGATGCTGGGAAGCTTCTTATAAAATCTGGCATGGAAATTGTATACACTTAATCATAACTTTTTAAAATCCACCAATGCCAACAATGGCAGAGTGATAGAACCAGAAGAGTTCTACAGATAGCAGACAGGGAAGAGGAAGTATTGAATGCTTAAGAAATAGTACAGTGACACCTCATTTCATGAACTCAATCCTCTCCACCATTCTGGTTGCAAACCAAACCGGATGAGAATCGAATAAAATTTTCCCATAAGGTCAGCATTGAACCTAATCATTGCATTTGATTCCCATTCTCATGCAACTCAGTTTGTGACCAGAATTGTGGAAAGAACCAATTTTGTGAATCAAAGTACCACCGTATAACTAAAGTAACTGGGCTGATTTCTGATTCTCAACATTTTTTCAGACTTAATTAGTATCTGATTAGCAACTTTACAGTTCTAACAATTTGCAGGTCTCTTTCATGAAGGATCAGATCCACAATTTATAGGTCCCTTTAAGTGTGGGCCCCATGCAAATGCAAGGGTTGTACATCTCTGAAGCTAGCTAGGTCTTCTCTTAAGCAACACTCAGAAAACTAATTAGAAAATACAACAGAATTGAGGTCAATATTTTTCAAGTATGGTGAATGAAAATATTCACTTGCTGCTATTAGAGTTCTGGGATTAACTGTAGCCATTAATCAATGTTGTTTCATAAATGTAAAGTCTTTGGTCTTCTGGCTTTCCTGTAATTGTGTCATGTAGAAAATCAAAATGTGGTTACAAGAGAAATCTCTAAGGCAAAATAATGTAATAGCTTTCTTCACCCTTGCTATGGTCTGAATATTTGTGTTCCACCAATAGTAATATGTTGAAGCCCACTCACCCAAGTGATGATACTAGACTGTGGGCCTTTGGGAGATAATTAGTTCAAAAGATAAGAGCCCTTATCAATGGGGTTAGTTCTGTTAGAAAAGAGGCCCCAGGAAACTGCACTGTCTCTTTCCTTGAGTATAGGCGGACACTGCTAGAAGGCACCATCTATGAATAAGAAAGCAGGCTGATATACAATATCAACTCTGTTGGCAACTTGAATTGTGGGCTTGCCCACCTTTACACTGTGAGAAATAAGATTCTGTTGTTTATAAGCTGTCCAGTCTATGGTACTTTGTTATAGCAGCCCAACAGGACTAACACAACACCAAACCCACACTGTGTATAATAAGATATTATACACTGCTGATTCAGATGTTTTCCTACTCTAGACATTACCAAATACTTGCAAGTATATACTGGATGAGATTAAAGTTCTTGAACTTTCAAGATGGCATAGTTCCCGCTGAGAGATTCCCAGTCTGTCTCCATGGGCAGGAGAGGACGTGCTTCAGTGACAGCCTTCATGGGTGGAGAGATAAAAGGAATTCGCCTCTAGAGATTGCTATGTCTGTAGCATCTCTTTATTTGCTTTTCCGTAGGTGAAATAATTCCAGTGGACAAAATAAGAGGGAGATACCAGGAGACTATGTCAAAAAGAAAATGTTGAAGTGATGACCTATTCTGTTGTTAGACATGTATTGGGCCTCTGGACCATCTCACTTGTCTTGGGGTATGAGAATGAGGAAAGAATATTGGTGAAAGAGAAAGCGGTGGTTTGACTAAATAGAATGGGAGCAAAGACAATTATGTTCAGCTTTAGACTCATGCCTGTACCCATAGGCCCCATGTTGATGTATTTAATGGTGCAAATTTGAAAACATTCCAACTCTGATTTGTAGTTAATACTTATATCACTTACATCATTATGAATTTCTAAAAGTTAAAAACTAGAGTTTTCACTATTTTTATTGATTATGTAAAGATGGTTTTCTGCAGTATGTAAAGATTAAATTTTCTTTTACTCGTATTATGTCAGTGCTAACAAGCCCCTCAGAGGATGATGTTTTTAGCATCAATTTACATCCTTACATCTTGCTAAACCTTAAATTCTACTCTCTAATGATCTCCCCTTTTCAAGAGATCTCCCTAAATATCTTTATTTATTCTTACCTCATTTCCACTTCTTTATCTTTTCATTAGCATGGTATTTTTGAGACACATTATTTGACTTTTCAGTTTGGACAATTATATTTTAAATTTTTAAAGAGCTCAGCCTATTCTATGTTTTTATTTCCTATTGTATCTTTTATACTTTTTTGGTTTACTGGAACCTGGAGTCAACACAACCAGGAATCAACAATGTGGTAAGGAGAAAGAAAAAAAAAAAAGAGAGAAAGAGAGAAAGAGAGAAAGAGAGAAAGAGAGAAAGAGAGAAAGAGAGAAAGAGAAAGAGAGAAAGAAAGAGAAAGAAAGAAAGAAAGAAAGAAAGAAAGAAAGAAAGAAAGAAAGAAAAGAAGGAAGAAAAGAAGGAAGAAAAGAAGGAAGGAAGGAAGGAAGGAAGGAAGGAAGGAAGGAAGGAAGGAAGGAAGTGAATCTGTAGGAATTGGGAGGGAAAACCATTCACCCAGCAAGTCTATAGTGGAGGAATATAATATGATCTGTTTAAACCTATACAAAGATTATTGCCATCAACTTCTACAGAATTTCAATGCAAAACTTATTACCACAAAAGATATGTATCATAGGATACAAAAGCTCATGAGTGAATAAATCAATATAATAACTATGCATATAAACATATGCTTGGTGGGAAAAGTGGACATTCTTACAAAATTACCACTTAATCTCACATATTTCAGCATCATTTTTTTTTAGCACTGGATGCTGTATTACATAATGTCATCTTAACACTAGTTAACACACAAACATTAAAGGAAATACCAAATTATAGAGAAGAGAGTAGGGAATTAGCACTGGATGCTGCATAACATAAAGTTGTCTTCACTTCTGTTAATACAAAAACCATTAAGGAAATACAAATTACAGAGAACATAGAAGGGAATTAGCTCTGGATGCTGTCCTACATAATGTTACCTTCATATGTTAGTTACACAGATGATGGCCCATTGGATCATTCAATTTTCTCTTCCCTCATCTCTGTTGCCCTACCACTCAATCAGTCCTCTTCCCTGTGATAATAACTGTATTCCTGGGTTTATCTATACCCCTGGACTCTCGCCTTGGGAAGAGATATAGCTACCTCAGACTATACTATAGCATACATGGGTGTATACAAACTGCCATGGTCTGAGGTGGAAAAGCACATATGCTCACAGCAGACCGCCTGGCTCTGCCCTGTCACTGTGCTCTGGGTGGGGGCAGATCCAGTCTGTGGGGCACCCTCAGCGGGGCCCACAGCAGAGCAGCCACGGGGTCCTCAACAGAGCAGCTGCGGGGCCCTCAGAAGAGCAGTAGCGGGGCCCACAGCAGAGCAGCCATGGGGCCCTCAATGGAGCAGCCACAGGACACGTGCCCCTGTCAGGGTGCCCTTGGTGACTCGTTCAGCTCTGTCCTGTTGCCTCGATGCCGGAGGCCCTTTCTTCTCCTCCTTCCTCCTCCTGATCTCCAGTATTACCGTTCCCCACCCCTTGTAGCTGGGCATTGGACGAACTTACGATGCTTGGTATAAGGGCTTGAAATCTCCCCAGCCCGTTCTCACTGTGTTAGTTCAGGGTATGAACTTAAAGATTAGTTCTAGAATAGAGTTGGAGGATTTTCTTGGGTCTGCTGTATAGAGAATGTTGTTGTTTTTCAGACTCCCGGTCTGCTGCTTTTCATCTAATTTGTTGCTATGGGTTCATGCAAGGTTCATATGTGCAAGCTGTAAGGAGACCCTCTTGGTGCTCACATTAATAGTTTGAGGTGAGTCCTGAAGACCATGGATTTGTTCCATTGTTGCCAGGAACAGGCGGTGCTTGCTCAAGCTGCCAAGACTCAAGGTGCTCCCAGAGAGAGTTCAGGGTGGGAGCTGAGTTCTGGCAACCCAGCTGGGGCTTCCTGCCTGATGTTGGAGTGAGAAAGGCGTGGAGCCTCGCGATCCACCTCCATCTGCATCTCCCTCCCATTGCGGTGCTGGAGCTCCCATCAGCTCCTCGGCCAAATCCCTGGGAGCCGCCACAGCCCACTGCTGGAGTTCCCCGCTGCTCTCCACCGGTAGCCACTCACCCAGTGGAGAGGCAGGGGGCCACCGCCTTGAGGCAGGTGCAGAGCTGGGTGTGGTGGGCTGTGTACTAGTTGCATTGATTCTCTCCAGGCACTGATTAGGAAGGTTGCCGCAGGGTTGGGACTCTGCCCCAGTGGCTGTCTCAGCCTCTCATTCTCACGCTGGGTTTGACAACTGCTCCCGAATGCCATTGCCTCCTTTCCTGGCTGTGCCCTCCTCTCTCCAGCCCTGGACCAGCTCTTGGAATTCCACTCTCCCCTGGCCAAGTCGGGAGGCTTCTGTGAGCGTGGACCTCGGAAACTGAAGCTGCGAATGCCTGAAAGAGGGCGTGGGCCATGGGTGTGCTTGGAGCAGTGACTTCCTCCTCCTCCTCTCCCCCTGACTGCACCAGGGGGATCTCCGATCCTTTCCTCCAGCAGAGATTTTGCTTAGTCTTTCTGAGGGCTTCAATTCCCATTTCAGATCCTTCCTGAGTTCAGGATACCCACCTCTTTCCCTCTGTCCTTCACATGTTGCTATATTCCTATATTCCTTTGTCTGAGTGGCATTCCTCCGGGAGGTTCTCTCTCCGCTACCTACCCGGTTGCCATCTTGAAGTCCTCTTGTAAAATTTATTTAGTTATTTGTTACTTTCTAGTGAATTGACTATTACATTTCTAAAGTTCTGAAATGGCCAACAGACCATAGAAAGATACCCCTTTAGGCTCCTGCTTGAAACCAACAGCTACAGAAAACTGCTGGCCTTGATTCAGGGCCGCTTCAGCATGTTTTTAAACTTCAAAGTGTTGAGGTATTCCAAAACATGTTCTCCCATAGCATTGCTTCTTATAAAATACAGTTAGTATAGTAAACATACTTCTACATTTGCTATCATCTTATGAGAAAATATTAAGAGGAGGCTAGGAAATTACACAATGATCAGGTGAATCAAATTTCATGAGGTAGAATCTAGGTGTCAATGCTTCAGTAGTATTTTACCAATTAATTGATATGTTTTACCTTCTAATAATGATTTCTCTATTCTATGTAAATTGTTTCATCATTTCAACTATATTTGCCTTCCCCCAAATGAAAATGTCTTACTGTACTAATTTATGTTATTATTTGGTACTATAATTATTATATGAATCAATCTTTTATTTCTCACAGCAATTAATTTGTTGTAGATCATTTATTTTCTTCTTTAATCAGAGTATGCAATAAATACCATGAGCTATTACTAGTATTATATCAACATATAATCATTTAAAAAGTGTCCTATGGTCAAATAAGCCTGAAAAATGTGTATTCTGAACAAATTTTCCAGTAATTTCAATCAGTGGATGGTATATTCCACAATGAGTGAAGAACCATTGAATTATATAGCTTTCATGATGGAAATGATTTGAATATTATCTTATCACTTACTTAAAAGAAAAAGTGAGTCCCTGAGAACTTAAATGACTGGAGTTGAATTTCTTTGGTGATCTGGAATATGGGTGTCTTACTGCTTCCATCTCTTGCATTTTCCACATAGTTCATTCTCTACTACCATACATATTGAAATTAAAGAAATAAAAGAGAGGAGGAGGGAAGGCCGTCAGGGGAGAAAAGAGGGACAGACAGAGGGAGAAGGAGAAGGAGAGAAGGAATGAAAAAGGAAGAGATGGATGGATGGATGCAGAGAAGAAAGGAAGGAATTGTGCCTATCAAGAATCAAAGCATTGCCTGGTATCACTACAATCTTGCAGAACTGAAAAATTAGATGAAATAAGCTTGCTATTCAACCAAAGTATTTAAAACTTTATGAAACTCCATAAGTAATTACTTATGCAGAACAGACATTAAGGACCATAAAACGTACCCTAGAGGTAAACTGTAGACCCTAATAAAGCACAGGATCATAGGGACTCAGCATAGATTAGTGACTCAGCTTGAGAGGAACAAATTAAAGTTGAATTTGGAGAACGATTTAACAATTAGTTAATTCTCATGGCTAGGGGAGTGTTTGACTCTAAGAAATAAACTTGCTTCATGTTATCTTAGGCCTAAGGGAGGAGCTTATTAAAAGGTGACATGACTATTTCAAAGATCCCAAGGCTCAAGAAGCAACTAAACCTCCTGCAGGATTAGAACCTAGCTGGATAGCTGCCAAGAATGAAGACAGATATATTTTTTGTCTCTTTTCCCCTTGAGCGCAGAGTTTCTCATCTATCAGTCCCTCTGGGCATGAGTTTGACTGTCTTTCTTCTATAAAAATTGCCTCTTGTATTTCAAGCCCCAATGAAGAAAGACTAGAATTGTGTGCCTGAAACAAAATTCCTCAGAGGAACCTGCTCTTCTAGCTTGGGTGACAGTTGGGATAAGTAACACAGTGGCAGGAGCTTCTGCCCTGTCACGTTCTTATGGAAATAGACCCTCTGGAACGGCATTATTAGGAGACTCTCTAGAGAGTTCTAGGCTATAGAAAATAACTATTGGCAAGGAAACATGTAGTTTATTTAAAGCTGAGCAGTCTTTAGGAATAGGAAAAGTAAAGATGCTTGGGAAATGCAGTGAGGGAGACAGTAGAAATCAGGAATCCACACTGGTGTCCCAGAATGCCGCTGGCCTGTTACAGTCCTTGGGTTGTAGCCATAGCAAGCTTTGCTTTTGGACTCCAGTGAGGCGAGCACAGGACCAATGGAGCAATCACTAGAGCTTGAACACTATCTCTACTCTCTGGACCCACTTCATCAAACTCTAGTCACCCTGCCCCAAATTCCTTCTCTTCAAATTATTGCCAAGTCAATGCTTCACCAGTTTGTAGGCCAAGAATGCAGACAGTAGTGGAAGAAAAGAAGAATTATCTGCAATTATGGCCATCCAGGCAAATTCAGTCTTAGAAATAATTTCATTGGTCCCAATGAGCTGGAACCATATGTGCTTTTTACACTGGGAGATGCTGAAGTTTGATCCAGGACTGACACTCAGAAGCTGTCTAGCCTCAGTCACTGTACCTAGGCTGATTCTTGATTTTGCATCAAGATAATAATAACTTCCTCAATGAATTTGTGGGTAAATATATAGGATACTTTTAAATGATAGCTACTATTATTATTCCTACAAAATTACTGAATCATTAGTCCCCACCTTCTCTGCTAAATCCTGATTATAGCTTATATAGCCTGTCATGAATCTTGGATTCTTTCGTATAAACACTTTCATTTGTGGAGTACCTACATGTACAAGGTACAATAAACAAATACAGTGAATGTCTAAATTTTTAAAAAGCACTTATTCCAGTAAAAGCTACACTGGTTTTAGTTCCCCTAAAACTCCTCCATCTTGTCTGGAACATAGTCACACTATCATTCGTGCCACTTTCTGAAGCAATTCTGGAAGTTTTGTTTTGTGAATGTCTTGGTTTGTGCCATCAGGACTGCTCTGATGTCCCGAATTAATTCAAAACCTTTTCCTTTCACGGCCCCTTTGAGGAAGAGCCAGAAGTTGCACAGTATCCAGCGGAGTGAGGAAAAGGAGTGAGGACACACCCTGTGTTTATGAGCACACCTCTCTACTGCATAGCATCGGCAGCATTCACCATACTTTTCACCATGACTCATAAGGACACCCATGACAGGGCACGCCTAGAACTGCTTCCAAAGGTGGTGTGAGTGACGGGATAAGTGTGTTTAAAGAGAGGGGGATTATTTTCCGGAAAGATTAGTGGAAATGTGTCTTTTACTGTCATTTTGTATAAATTTAAACATTCACCTTATATTTGATCATACTGTGTACAAAGAATTACTCTAGAAATCACAAGGAGAGTGATAATTTATGAATCACAGTACCCACAAGAAAATTATAGTTCAACAACACATGCAAGGAAGTAGGGAAAGGAAGGGAGGGAGGGAGGGAGGGAGGGGGGGGAGGGAGGGAGGGAAGGAGGGAAGGAGGGAGGGAGGGAAGAAAAGACCAAAAGCTCACCTATTATGTGTCACGGTTTTTGCATATATAATCTCACTCATCATAAGCCAAGTTTTAGGTAGGTGTTATTGTTCCCAATTTACAAATAGGTGAACTCAGAAATGTTACAGAACTTTTGAGAAAAATTTAAAAGGTGATCCAGATAAAGTGCTGTAGTCAGATCACAGCAGGAAAGTGATTTCAACTCTAGAGGTTAGGCTTTTGTGAAGCAAATTCCATACTAGCTAGGATTCGAGCACAGGCAGAAACAACAGCATGAGCCCGGGTCCTATAGCAGAAAGTAACAGCTCGCTCTGTCTGGGGACTGCTAAGCAAGGAGGGCAGTTCCACAGGATTATGCGCAAAGGGGGCACAGTCTTGGGTAACAAGGATGGGTCTACATGATGATGGGAACTCAAATATTTGGCTACTGGGTTGCAACATCTGTGTAGTCAGTGGAAAACATCTGAAAGTGAACGAAAACGATGCCCTCAAGCCATTGACCAGAGGTTATATCTGAGAAGTGCTGGTGTGAGGAACATTTGATAAATACCAAAGCCAAAGATAACAGGAGCTAGATTTATGATGGTGGACTTAAAAAGGAGAGACGGTGAAAGTGTGAAAAAAAATAAGATGGAATCAACACCTCTTGGCATTTGATTGAATGGGCAAGAAAAGCAGCAGCTCAAGATGTCATGGGCTTTGCAAACAAGAGACTCAAACAGGATATTAGACTGAACAATGAATCTGACCATTCTCTTTTCTGTTCTCTGGGTTTTCTCTTTAACAGTAGGCTAATTTTAAAGCTGTTTTTCTGCTAACAAAAATGAAGCATATTGTTTTTATAAACCTTTGCAGAAATCTGCTGCATTCTGTGGCGTGTTTGCAAATAATGCCACATTCTCCAGACAGTTTATGTGCAACGTATTTCACATTACTAACAGAGAAACATCACTAAAATAACATTCTATAACAAATCTTATGAAGGTCACTCCTTAAAAGACTGTTTTAAAAATAGAAATACATTTGTTAAGAACTGTTAATAATGTGATACTCACACATTATATGAATACGCATTTTCCGAGTTTCATTATTCATCTTCAAGGCACGGTGTACAGTGACCGTCAACTCCAGATCCACGTTGGCATCACCTGGAGAGCTTTTAAAAATGCTGATGCCTGTGTCCTACCCCAAGGTTCTGGTGCAAATGACCTGGGAGCAGCCCAGCAATTGGCATTGATTTTAAATGCTATCTAGATGATTCTAATGTGGATCCACAGCTGAAAACAACTCAGCAATCTAAAAAGCGAATAATAATGTTAGAGATAATTAAGAGAATAAAGTTTGCTATCATAAAGGACTATCAGCTACATTTACATAATTTTACATGCAGGATCCCACATCAGCCTTTCTCTGACATTCAGCATAATATATACAATTTATATCAACAGGGTCTGGGGAGCTGAGTGGTCAGAACTGAGAAAACAGATGCTGGTTTTTGAAACATTTTGCTCATTCTTTCCTATTGAGTCAGCAGCCACCCCTGGAAAGCTAGGGCAGTGAAATCTGAACCTTGCTGGCCGCTCTGCAAACACTGGGTCAGTGGCTGGCTGACCCCAGAGGTAGATCCCAATTTCCTCTGTGTAGCATCACAGTGGAAGCTGTCATCTCCTGGGGACAGAGGCCAACATGCAGTTTTGTATACATTGAATCTGAAAAGGGACAAGGAGGGAAGGGCTGACTGCCTTCCTCTGCTTCTCTGTGTTTGGAGAAACGCTGAAAGGTTTCTTTATTCCCGTATCTCCTCTGTCCTCCTGTCATGTATTGACTCCAATGTCAATTAACTCTATGGCTGAAGGCATTGCCAGCAGAAATGCCATACTAAATGTGCCTGTTTACTGGTCAGGTAAAGCATTCCCTCCCTTTGCTAGGCATTACTAGCGAGAAAACTCTCCTTTCTCTAGCAGGGCTCTGAGAGAGGGAAAAAAGTACACAGTGACAGTCTTGGAGATTTTCCAGGAAGCATGGCCCTGGCTATTCTAACTTGCTCAGCTCTCCTCCATTACCAGGTTTTTCTCTAGCTTCACTTTAGTTTCACTCACTTTTATTAACTTTTTCTACCCATAGCATTCACTTCTAGAATTCCATCCAACTCCCAAAGCCCATTTTAAACGCTCCTTTCCCCATCTGAACATACCAACGGAAACCAATCCTCCTCCACTCTCTCATCTCTAGGACTGGATTTTCTTGTACTTGTCATTCGTCTTTGTTAGAACTAAGCATCTCAGAGCACAGAATTTTGCCTTGTCCAATGTGTCCACAAAACACAGGGACAATTACCATACTTTGATCATGACAGGCACACAATAAATCTGATAAATGGGTTGACTGCATCAGTTCACATATTAAGTCAGAATTCACAGGCAACTAGCATTCCTTTTGTTTTGAAAGACTGAATAAACTAGGGCACAAAAGTATGGAAAGGCTCAACAGTTTCCTCTAGAATGGGGACGGCATTCATTATTCCAATAAATAGTAGACTCACAGCTGAAGCACACATGAATATTTTCAACTACCTCTACTTGTGGGATTACAGTTGTTCTATTATGACTTTAACAGAAGCATATGCTCTTTTCTGAAATATTATTTAAATAAGCTTGGTATATGCAAATCCCAATAGTCACTTCTTGTAATTGTACTGTCGATATCACTATAATTTTTGGCTTAAAGAAGCTAATACATTTTCTGTCAAGGTGACGAGAGAGTCAGCGCTTATCTCCGAGCATTGCCCGTGTCATACACAAGAATGCCTATCTCCACCTCCTGGGACTGGCATCCTGTATGTTTTTTTCTGAGATCTAGATCCAAACTACCCTTGCTTCCTGATTGCTGGGGGAACAGTAGCAAAAGGACTTTAACTACTAAAGTTCTCAACAATTCTAATTTACTGAAGGATCATCTTAACATTGCTTCCACGGCAACCCAAGAGGTCTCACCTATTTACAATTGCTTCTCCTTTACATCAAGAATGTTGACCCAAATCAGCCTTCTTCCAATGTGAAAGTTTCACAACATTTGGAGGGATTTTATTTTCACATATTGTTTAAGCCTATCCTGTTCCCCAGAATACCTAGTACGGAGGCTTTCAAGTACCCCATACTCAGTACGTTAGGGAAAGCACAAATGAAGGAGTAAATGGGGCTTACGTGTTGCCAGCAGAAGGCACTGATACCAGAATTTAAAACATTGTGATATTTGGCTCAGAAAAAGGCAACATGGTGGAATATTTTTATCTCATTTGAAATCAACCTAAGTGTTTTGTATACAAAATATTCTCTTTTGTTACAATGGATCTTTTGACATAAATGTCCAATCTTTCAACCAGATTAAAATTTATAGAGGAATAGTGCTTGTTCGTTAACACAAAACCTAGCACCTAACTAAATGTTCTGTAAATATATATAGTTGAACCAATTCTATATTATGCACTAGTTCTCTTTTGAACCTAGAGAAAATTCTAGGTCCTAGAGAAAACCCCATTCCTAGAGAAAGTCTACTAGATGAAATTTTAGTGTCCAAGATCAGACAGAACTAATTACACAAATCAAATATCAGAGCTAAGCCTTCAGGAACATTACAAAGGTCTTCACAGACGTTTTTCTGAACCACAGCACCTTCTCCACAAAGCACTTCTTCATCTTCTACTCACATGAGAAAATAATCTGATTCTCTCAGTGATATAAAAGTATATGAAGCACAGGCCATAAAAATAAAAAAGAATGACTGCCCCAAACTGAAACCTTGCATCTTCACATCAAAGCAGACAATTAACAATGAAGAAACAATTTATGGAATGGAAATTGATAATCAACAAGCAGTTGCTGCCAAAACATAGAAGGAACTCAACTCTATGGGGATAAAATACTCAATCTAAAAAACTTGGCAAAGCCTCAAATAGATATCTCTTAAAAGAAGATATACAAATGGCTGACAGATGCATTAAAAATGCTCAAAATCACCAATCCTTGGGGAAATCCAAGTTAAAGTCACAACGAGACCTCGCATCTGTTGAAATGGCTATTGCTAAAAATATACCAATGATAAGTATCAGCAAGGATGTGGAAAAAAGAATCTTTCAACACTGTTGGTAAGAATACATAGTCATTATGGAAAGCAGGGTGGAAAGTCCTCAAAACACATTAAAACTATAGGTCTTTGATCCAGGGAATTCACTTCTGGAGATTTATGCAAAAAAACTGGAATCTTTGTGTTGGAGTGCTATCTCTATATTTGCATACCACATTCACTGAAGCATTATTCACAACAGCAAAGCTATGGCATTAATTTTCCATTGATACATGGATGAATAAGGAAATATGCTACCATATACCTGCAGACACAATGGGATATTATTCATTTTTTAAAATAAAATAAAATTATCCCAAATGCAACAATATGAATTCACCTGGAAAACATGCTAAATGAAATGAGCCACACAAAGAAGAAAAACAGCACATGATATCCCTTGTACATGGAGCCTGAAACGTGTCAAATTCCTAGAGACAGAGTTAAATGGTACCTACCAGTACCATGGAGAGGTGGGCACGTAAGACTGTGGAAACGTTGGTCAAAAGACAGAAAGTTCAGATAGGTAGGGTAAGTTGTGGATTCCTTATACAGCATAATGACTGACACTGATGATGGATTTGTGTACATGAGAAAGTTGATGTTAAGAGAGTGGCTATATTAAGAGTAAACTGCTGAGAGAGTAGATTTTAAGCATTCTCATGACACACAAAAGAAACTATGGGTGGTGATGGTTATGTTAGTTAGCTTCATTGTGGCAATCGTTTCACAAAGTATACATATATCAACACATCACATTGTATACTATCAATATATTCCACTTTTATTCATCAGTTATACTTTGCTATGCCCTGAAATTTGTATAAGTGTTTTATGGTATGTTAGAAATATGCTTGAATCAACTTACTGGTTGCATGTTTCACTAATGAGACACAACACAGTTCTGAAATACCATTTGAAAGAGTATGTCAAGTTCTTATGAGTAGTTCTTTCTTTCCAACCTTGTTGGTACTGCACAGAACAGTACCAACAAGGTTGGAAAGAAAGAACTACTTGTACGAACCACTGTAACAAGAAAATGATAACAACTACTGCCATTTGAAAAAGCCGTCTCTTTTGTGAACCTACCATCACTGAAATTAACAGCATATATTTTAATGTGTATTTTAATATTTCTTTTCTCATGTCTAATTATGACTGAAATGAGTTGTTTCCTTCCTTTTTCCATTTTAAATAAAAGTCTTCACATACTGCTACCAGAAACTCCATTTAAGTATGTCACCATGTAAGCAAGCCAATACTACAATGAAACTAACAGCTGTAAAGTTTATTGGCAGACAGCAAGAGGCCTGATAGCTTCAAAAAAAATTACATCAGTACCTTCCCATGACCACTGGCAAAGCATGAAATCTCCGTTGAACTGATTATGCTTGGAGGAAATACAAAAAAGGTTTTCCCAGGATACATTTGAAAGCTAGGGCCTTCTCAAAGAAATCACCTGAAAGAAAACTGCTTGTTTCAACAAACAAGTCAGGAGTCTGATTCTTGCTGTGTCATTAACAATAGTTACCAGGTGCTAGCTAGGAAGGTGTGATAGGTCACTGTGTACCAGCACAATGAAAGAAATAACCTGCCTTTGTTATTTTCAATATTCATTTCCCAAGATTAACAGGGAAGATTAGTATTTTATAAATACTTTGTTTTCTTACACTCATTCTTCTTTTGTGACCAGACAAGATAAACGCATTAGATATCTATTGCTGTGTAACAAATTATCCCAAAATGTGACTCCTTAATGAACAAACATCTATTACCTCACATAGTCTCAGAGCATAAGGAATTTAGGAGAGGCTTAGCCAGGGAGGTGAGGTTCAGGGTCTCTCAAAGGGTTGCAGCCAAGTGACCAGCTGGGCTACTATCATCAAAACTCCCTTGGTGGTAAAGAATCACTTCCAAAGGACCCACATGGCTGCTAGTTGGGCAGTTCCTTGCTGACTGCTGACTGGAGGCTTTTATCACCTACAACATGCGCCTCTTTCATAGCATGTCTCAGCTTCCTCATAGGTTGGCAGCTGAGAGTTGGCAGTTTCTTCATGAGTTGGCATTCTGCCCAGAATAACTTAGAGAGGGAGGAAGTGGCGGGGAGAAAGACAGAAAGACAGACAGAGAGACAGAGACAAAGCCAATATGCAAGCCCAGCCTGACCTAACCACAAAAGTGACACAGCGCTATTATTTCTATATTCTACTGGCCACCAGAGATCAATCTTGGTATAATTGTGCTGTGAAAGGAAATGACACCTGTATGTAAATACTAGCAGGTGACAGTATACACAGTAAGATAACTGGATATCATCTTTGAGGTCACCTAAGAATGCTTCTTTAAATGCTCATTGTGTTTTTTCCATTAAACTTTAAACTGTACAAAATTATGGTGGGGTACCATGTGATAACTTAATGGCTACATACAGGACCTAGTAACCAAATTAGGGTAGTTAAGGAAGAACTAATATAATTCCTTTTCAAATTACTCCAGAGAAGTGAAATGGAGGAAGCTCTTCCATACTCCATCTATGAAACCAGCATTATCCTGATACCAAAAGGAAAAAAGGACACATCAAAAAAAATACTGTAGACCAATGGTGACAAACCTATGGAACAGGTGTTACTTTCCTTTAAAGACAGAAGACGTATGGGGTGTTTTTAAACCTCAGTATTCAGGTTTAATTGCAGTGTTGGTGTTTTGTGATACATAAGTGAACTTTGGCTTGCAGTTTGGGCGCTCATCTCTAAAAGGTTCCCCACCACTTTTATAGACCAATATTTCTAATGAACATTTACTGTGATGTAGCCAAAGAATCTAATGTTCAAATGGGTTGTTTATTATAAAACTTTAGGTACAGATTGAGAATTAGCAATCCAGGTTAATGATGCTTCTGTGCATTCCCATGATCATATATCTTTTTTTATTCCATATGTATATATATATATATATATATATATATATATATATACACACACACACACACACACACACATATATATATATACACACACACACACACACACACATACATATATATATATTACTCCAGGAGAGAGAATACATGCTTCATCAAGTTAGGATTACTTCTATTTTGCTCATCACTGAATCTTAAACACCTGCTATATTTGGGACATAGTAAGGAATGTGTGTATTGGAAAAACTAACACACTGAATTCATAATTTGTATTCAATTGTCCTATACATTCAACTATGAATTTACAGAGCTGGAATAAAACAGAGAGAGACGACAGTCAAGTTGGAAAGACTGGTTTTAACACTTCTTAGCTGTGCAAATGAGGTTCAGTCTCTGAGTATGTTTCTTCATCAATTTCCTTATTCAAAGTGTCGCAATGCATAATATGACCACTTAATAGAATTTTGCACATCCAAGGGGATGACTGATGTGGAAAATATATTTTAAATCATAAAGTACTAAAATGTGTTATACATTATTTTTATTAAGATTAATAATAATAAATATACTGTATAGTTGGCAGAGATGCAATGTAACAAGATAAAATGATGACTGTTTCTTAAAAAGTGCCTCTCAAAGAGAAATCTGCTCATTGGTCTACAGGCATCAGAAGAAATTCTTCCATAAGGTAAATAATAGCCATTTCTATTTTGCAGGTTGAATTCTGTGCTGTCATTTCAAAACAAATTATTGATCTTGACAAATACAGAACATGCTTTGCAGAAAATGGATATGGCAAGGTCCCTGAGCACTAGGTTTGCACTGAAAGAAAGGTACAAGGCTTGGCCTCACTAATAAATCTCACCCACTTCCTTGAAAATATGACCATTAATTCCTTTTTTCAGCCACGTTCTTGAGGATTGAAAAATAAGTGAATACACAATAAAAGACAATACTCTGGTTTCTCTTCAGATCGTATAAATCTTTTGCCTTTTCACAATAAAAGACAACGAAGCCACCCCTTGAGTTCTGTGTCTGTGTATATGCAGACAAAAATATGGCTATATTCATGCACCAGAGCCCTGGATCCTAAGGGAAGTAATAGAAAAAGGCCTGAACTTGGAAGTGGCTTGTTTACTGTCAGACACAGTAGGTAGCTCTGAAAGAACAGACTTATATTTATAATATTTAAACAATAAACATTTGATGTTTTACATTACAATCAATTATAACCATTCACAAGCTGATTACATAATAACTCATCCTATTTATTTGATACTTGCTGTTTTTATTCTAACAGAGTACAAAGATCTTGTTCAAGTTTCCACCTCAGTGTGATCAGAAGGCTCCATAAAAGCAGCTCTTCTTCTAAACATACAAAGCAAATAAAAATGTAGAAATAAAATTCATTGCTTTTTATCTCTTATTGATGTGCTCTCTTCGAAGTAACATCCCTCCCTTTGCTCCCATAACAGGTTGGAACATCTTCTTCTGTAGTTCAAACCATTGCAGATATTTGAAGCAAGGGACTTGAGGCTTAATGCTAAGACCAGTATCACAAATCCTGTCCCCTATGTTTTCCTCTAGTCGTTTTATACTTTCAGGTCTTAGTTTAAATCTTTGCTACATTTTGAGTTGCTTTTTGTGTGTTCTGCATAAGACAAGGGTTCAATTCATTCTTTTTTATGTGGATACCTTGTTTTCTCATCCCCATGCACTGAAGACTCTGTCTTTCCCCATAGTATATTCTTGGACCTTTGTTAAAGTTAAGTTAACCAGGGGCTGGGGATATAGCTCAGTGGAATAAGCGCTTGCCTAGCAAGCGCAGGGTCCTGAGTTCGATCCCCAGTACTGCAAAATAAATAAATAAATAAATAAAAATAAAGTTAAGTTAATACAGTTGGGCATGGTGGAATGTGACTATAATCCCAGCATTCTGGCAGGCTGAGTCAGGAGGATTGCAATTTTGAACCCAGCCTGAGCAACTCAGGAAGAACTTGTCTCAAAATAAACACAAAAAAGGGCTGGGGATGAAGATCAGTGCGAAGGCCCCAAGTTCAATCTCCAAATGATAAGTGTGGCTTTAGTTCTGTTTTGTTGGTCTATAGCTCTATTTGTATGCTGGTACTGTCCTGTTTTACCTTTATATGTACATTTTAAAGTCAGGAAGTGTGATGCCTCAAGCTTTGTTCTTTCTCAAGATTAATTTGACAATTTAGAATTTTCTATGATTCATATGAAATTTAATTTTTTTATTTTTTTCTATTTCTGTAAAAACTGCCATTGGTGTGTCAAAAGGGATTATATTGAATATATGATTCCTTTTGGGTGAATGAAAATTATAATTTATGTTTTAGAATCAGTAAACATGATGTCTTTCCATTCTTTCAATTCCTTGCTTAAGTTACTCCTAAATATTTTATTCTTTGATACTATTGTAAGTAGGATTTTTCTTAATTATTTAGAGAATAGAAATAAAATTGATTTTTGTTTGGATATTTTATATCTTGATACTTTACTAGATTTACTTATTAGTTCTAACAAATTTGGAAAAGTCAAAGTTTTCTAAATATAAGATCACATTATCTGCAAGTATGATGTGACTTCTTTTTTTCTAATTAGGATCGCTTTATTTTTTTGACTGAATTCCTTTAGCTAGGACTTCTATTACTGTATGAAGCAGAAGTGGTAGAGTAAATATCTTGATTTTCTTCCAGATTTCACACGGAAAGATTCCACCTTTTCACCATTGAGTATTTTGTTGTATATGGGCTTAGTGAGTAGAACCTTTATTATGTTATAGTAAATTTTTTCATACTCAGTGTGTTATGTAGTAGATTGCTTCCATAGCATGTATAAGGGCCTATTTGTACGTCATTCTATTGATCAGATTACTTCAGTTAATCATGTTGGACCATCCACAAATGCCAGTATCAGCAACAATTCCCACTTGGTCATGGTGTATGATCCTCTTAATGTGCTGCATGATTTAGTTTTCCAATTTTGTTAAAGATATTTGCACCAGTATTAATCAGAGTTGCTGGTTTTAGTTTTCTTCTCTTGAGTGTCTTGTTTTCTGGCTTTGTTATCAGAGTAATACTGGACTCCCAAAAAGAATTTGGAAGTGTTTCTTCTCCTTTGGTTTTTTGGAGAGTTTAGGAAGGTTGGTATTATTTTGTTGATGCTTTTACTGCAATTCACCAGTGAGGCTAGAATTTATCTTTGTTGCATGGTTCTTGATTACTTAATGTCTTTATTTGTCATTCGTCTGCTTTTTTCTATTACTTCATGATTCAATATTGGTAGGCTTTGGGTATTTTTATGTTTCTAGAAATGTAGTTGTATCTTCTAAGTTATCCGATTCCTTTGTGTATAATTCCTCATAGTAGTCTGTCAGGATCCTTTTCATCCTGTAACATCAGTTGGAATATTTCCTTTATCATTTATGATCTCAAAACTTTGAATTTTCTCCGCTAATTTTATTTAGTCTTAGCAATGATTTATTGGATATAACAGCAAAATTATAAGAAATTTGAAGCAAAAATAAACAATTGAGACAACATCAAACTGAAAAGCAAAGCTTTTGCATGGAAAGGAAACAAACAAAGCAGAGAGCCTATGGAGACGATGTTTGCAAACTATGTATCTAAGAAGAGATTAGTATCCAAAACATGAGCGATTCATACAATTTAAAACCGAGAAACAACCAAGTAATAAAAAGAAACAAAGAACCTAAATATTCATTTCTCAGAAGACATACAAATGGTCAACAGATGTATGAAAAATGTTCAACATCAGCGCTGACCAGGAAGTGGAAATTAGAACCACAATGACACACTATTCAACATTTAAAAAGAAGAAAATCCTGCCATATACAAAAACATGGATAAATCCAGAGGGCATTAAGCTAAGTGAGATTACAGAATGACAAATCCTGCATGTTTCCATATACTCTGTATGAAACATGCAAGATAGTTTAACTCATAGAAGAAGAAGAGTAAAATGGTGGTTGCCAAGGATAAGGTAGAGAGAAAAGAGGAGTTGAGGTATAAAGTTGGGTATAAAATTTCAGTTATAAAAGATGAATTAGTTCTAGAGCTTGTCCACATAACATTGTGCCAGCAGAATGATGGATCTGTGCTAGCAGACTGAGGGATCTGCACTGGAGCCAGGAAGTGATGCTCATGAAAGAATCGATCTCCCCTGAAAAGTACCACAGTCACCCTCAGCAGCAGTGAGGACCCGAGCTCCTCCGATGATGAGGAAAGCCGAGTTCTCATCAAGGAAGCCAACGTGACAAGCTTCTCCATTAGACTGATGGAATACAGTGAACCATCTTCCCTTCTGGAGCCAAGAAGCAATGCTCAAAGTTAGGACCAGAGCTCCCCCGAAGTGAACTGAAGCCATTCTCCGTGACAATAAGGTCTCAAACTCATCGGGAAGTCAGCATGACAAAGTCCTCCAACAGAATAGCCCAAGAGAACCAACAGCTCCTTAAAGCTTCTAACAGCAACCAACAGCTTGCAACACCCTCCCTTCTTCTCCAGTTTTGCCTCTTATGCTGCTGGCAACAGCCTTCATAGGCCTCCACACCTAACACCACACTTACTCAGTTCAGCTGGGTGTTATAAGTTGACCACCAGTTGTCATTCTACCACAGCTGTATCTCAGTAAATTTTTACATAGCATTCACTATACAACTAGCACCCAAATAAATAGAATATTATCAGTACCCTGGAAGTTCTCCCATGTACCCCCTTCCTAGCTTCCACACTCAATGTATGATTTCTAGCACTAAAGCAATTCTTTGGTTGTTTTGCACTTTATATGAAATCACATAATACTCTTAATAGCTGGTAATCTCATGGCTGACTAATATTTCAATTGTGTGAATATGACACTCATTTTTGCTTTTTTGGTGGGCAAAAGCAGCTTTCTACTGATACAAATAATGTTGCTCTGAATATCCTTGAACAGTTTTTCTTAATGGAAATTTGTATACAATTAAGTTTTATATATACCTAGGAGTAGAGTTGTTGGATCATAGGCTATGTGTTTGTTTATCTTTAGTAAACACTGCCAAACAGCTTTCAAAACTAACTCCTGGGAGTGGGGATATAGCTCAGTGGAATAAGCGCTTGCCTAGCAAGCGCAGGGTCCTGAGTTCGATCCCCAGTACTGCAAAAAAAAAAAAAAAAAAAAAAAAAAACTAACTCCTAATACATGCTCTGACAGACAGTGGCTGAGGATTTTTGTTGGCCCATGTTCTCATCAACACTAAATACTGTCTGCCTATTTTACTTTAGCCACTCTACAAAATGCCTCTAAGGGTCATTTTTGCTCATCTTCCTATTGGGACAGATGTCTCATTCATAGTGATTTGTAGTAATTCTTTACATATTCTGGAGTGAGCTTTGTATTTTTAAATCATTTATGTGAGATAATATGGATCAATTACATGAAGGGGTAATAGTAAGAAAAAATGAAGTCCTTGAAGTTTACTTGCAAATATCAAGCATTTACTTCATCCCAGGCACTGCTGGGCTATATGGAACTGACTTATGAACTTTGCCTCAAAATAATCAGAAGAAAATGGATTATAGCTATAAAGATTCATTTTTTTTTCTTCTTCTTCTTTTTTTTTTTTTTTGCAGTACTGGGGATTGAACTCAGGACTTTGCCCTTGCCCAGTTGGCTCTTATGCCACTGAGCTATATCCCCATCCCCCTAAATATCAAATAAAATAGTTCTCCTATTGCATTTTTCTTTCTTGTCAATCAACATTCAGCTAAAGCAATTTTAGAACCTTCTAATTCTAAATGTCTGATAACACATCCAAGAATTAAGGAATATTTTTGAACCAAACCCAGGGGTTCATACCACTTAAATTAAGTGACTGAAATTACAGGAAAGTCTTTTTATTAAATGTTTTGCTTTGGTCTACTGCCTTCTTGTTCTGGCTGTTTCTCAGTCTCTGGACAATGATATAGATCATGAGAGAATGAAGAGTTTGAGTGGCTATATTGGTTAATTTATGTACCAGGGATCCTAGGAGCACAGCCAAAAGTCGAAATGTGTCTAAATGATCCAAGAGGCAAAGGTACGGTCTTCAAAGCTGTTAAGGAAAGAAGCCAGAAAAAACTTTCCATCTGGGACCATAGTAAACGTTTCTATGCCCACAAGCAGAACCATAGCAAGTGCCGTTACTTCCACTTTCGGGAGCCCCTCCAGTCATCCGAGCCTAGGTAGCTTGGTCATACCTGCTTAACCTTCCTTTACTTTTCTCTGGCCCAGCTCACTCAATGACCATCACCGTAGTTCAAGGGGAGAATATACATCTGATTATTAAAGACAAGTAACTCACCTCTTTGCATTAATTAGAATCTAAGATTGAAAACAGCTTTGAAAGTTGAAACGATGTGCTAATATTCCTTAAGAGTTTAAAATTTCTTGATCCAATAGTGAAATGCCCCTAGAAGTCTTGGTCACATACTACAATTAAGCTTTATTTATATATTCTTAAGTTAATGTGTATTTCTAGATAGTAAAAACAATACTAGATTATATTTACTTATTCATGTAAATAACACTATGTATTTAAATTTTCATGCTACTTGTCAAAATTACTTTAAATTAATAGCAGTAGTATTTCTGTTTAAAATTTTTAATACTTAATTTTCAATATCTGCATAACATACTATGAAAGAGATGTATCAGTGTATCTAATTAGCCTCCTAGCATAGACATTTAGCCTTTTTCTAACTTCACTCACTAATAAATAGGGTTGAAAGACAGACTTTTATGCAACGAAAGCTAATTTTTCACTGCAGAATTTTTCCTGAGTATATTCACAGAAGTAAAATGTGGTATAGGGCTGGGGATATAGCTCAGTGGAATAAGCACTTGCCTAGCAAGCGCAGGGTCCTGAGTTCTATCCCCAGTACCGCAAAAAATAAAATAAAATAAAATGTGGTACAGAGACATTTTTAGACACACATATATTTTCAAACTACTTTCCAGTGAAGAATTTTACAGTTTTGTATGAACTTCACCCCATGAGCATTGGGAATACATCTTGTGTGTGTCTTATCTACTACTGATGTGATAATTCTCACCATTCCTACTTGCTTTTAATTTCTCTGGGTTTTAGTAGAGTACTTTTCAATTATCTGTTACCCACACTGTTTTCCTTATTTAATTTATATTGGCATTTATCAAAATGTTTTTGAGTATCGATTTGCATCAGGCAGTATTCTAGGTGCAAGAGAATTATCAGTGAAAAAGGTAGAGAAATTTCCTCTTATGAAGCTAGAGGAGAGAAATATTTTATAAATAAATTACAATGAGATACCAGGCAATGATAAGCACCACAGAGTAGATTTTTTTAAAAGGAGGAGTTGAAGCATGGAGAAATTGTTATTTTAGATAGGTAGTCAAGGGAGATCTCTCTTTAATAAAATCACACTTAAAAAGAAATATTTGTAAATTTTCTGTTCATTTTTCTCAACCAATGCATTAATCATAATCTTCTCCCTTAAACTGTGATACAAAAGGTTAGCCAACACTGACTATGCCTGGTACTAACAAAAATAATCAAACTTCTTCAATTTCTTAGAATTTGTTTACTTCCTTTTCAGAAAGTATGATTTTACTACTGCTTGTCCAGACCTATATCACTACTCTCAGTATGGTTAGCTTTTCCCAATAGATAATAATCAGATATTATTCCAATATAAAGACAAAATTGCTTACTCCCAGGCAAATATTAATGGTATGCTTGTGCTGATACATCCACATAATCTTAGCAACTTAGCTTTGCTAGTTACACAGTCATGAAACAACTAAATGGTCTTAATGATTTCATTTTGACCACAAAATACAAGCTTAATTCTTGAACACATGAAAACCATATGGTTTGAGAGTCAACTCTACAGGGAAAAAGTGGTGCTAAGAAAGAGCAAAATCAACCAAATCCACAAAGTTACTGGAAGGATTATGTGAATTATTACATGTTTAGTTGGGTACTCAATACATATTACATGTGGACTAAATATTTCAATATTTTCATTATTAACTTCATATACTACCCAACTTGGAAAAGCACCTTAAACTTGATTTTCATCCTCTTCTTGCATTGTTTTCTTAGAAATCAAAGAGTGAGCTATCAGGATAATTTGACAATGCTGTTGGCCATCATTTAAAGTTAGAGCAATCTCAGTGGGGCATGGTGGTGCACGTTTGTAATCCCAGCACTCAGGAGGCTGAGTCAGAAGGATCATCATGAGTTCAAGGCCAGCCCGAACTACATAGCAAGACCCTATCTCAAAAAGAAGGAAAGAAAGACAGGTGAGAAACAAAGAAAGAAACAAAAAGAAAATAAAGTTATAGCAGTCTAGTAATCCAGTTCGCTTCCAAGTTTCATGGTGCAAAGAAACATCAGTTGAAATGTTAGGGATTTATATCAAGTTTAACCATTATCTGTTTTGTAGTCTTCTGAAAAGTTCATGCAAATTTACTGAGAATTTGAAATCAATCAAATGTAGAGGTCTATGAATTGTAGGGATTTTCAACTAATGCAAACAAAATACTAACAAAAAGTCTAAACATTATAAAAAAACATATTATGAAAGTGAGAAAATACATCTTAGTTAACCAAAGAGGAAAAATATGTATACCATTCATTCATACTTGCAAGTATTTAAAGAGCTGTTTTTCTCATTAATCTTTCATTTCTAAACTACCCAATCTCTTTATCTATTTAAAAAATCCTTTGAAATCAAATGTCACTTTTTCCTTCCCACCTATACTATGATGGCTCTAGGGATTTTTGCTTTTAGGGAAACACAACACAACTGCAAGTAACCAAAAACACTTCTCATGCATCACTTCTACAATTATTGTCTTCCTTTCCATATCTCTTATTCTGTCCTAAATGCAGACACCGACAAATAAAAGTGTAAAGTCATTATCTTCTAAAAAACCTGATTTCAAATTTTTCTAAGTCATTTTTAAAGTTCTCTGAGGGCACTTTAAATCTATGAGGTGAGTCAATAAAAACACTTCAAGCAAAACCTAGCAAACATTAGCAATCAAAATTCATCATGACGTGCTCGGCATGAAAGATTTTCTTAATGAATTATCCATTAAGATGTCAGGCAAATTAATTGCCATGGACTTTTCTAAAAGAAAGTGGAAGCCGAGGAAATAGTTAAGTGCCTGGATGCTAAAGGAAATCAATAGGCAGCAAGGAGAAGGCAGCAGTAACTGCCATGGTTACGCTCTACTGTCCAGAATCCCATAAATCTGCCGTGTTTCTTTCCTGACCTCACGCGCATGTATTACTCTCCAGGCAAGTGTAGTGTGTGAGTGGACTTCACAGTCCATTTTGGCTTTTGAATCTTTAATGCAAGTCTTATAGTAATATCCAAAGCTTCTTCGTCACCCCATGGAATTAAGGAAGAAACTAAGAATCTGGCCACGGAGGATTTGAACTCTGAAAGAAGGGCGTCCATCACTTACTTTGGCACATTGTTGCGTTTGAACCGTTCGTTTCCCACTCTTCAACCACCCCACCTAATGGCAAACGGTATGAATAGCAGCCATTTCCTCCACCACACAGCTGAACAAACCCAACAGTAATTTCCTATAGCTGAGCAAAGCGGTAGCCTCATGATTGAAAGATGGATATTCTCTCTTCCCATTCACAGTCCTACACTACACTCTAAACCAACAGCAGATATCCCAGGACAAAGCAATCAGACATAACAGAGAGTCTATCACCCAATCTAGCTAGTAAAAGAAACCTGTATTAGAACACCAATCACAAGGAATGTCGATTCAGGCACCGTTAAATCTCACTATGTTTCTTTGGTTTTTGTTTGTCTCTCCTGCCAACCTTTTGTCTTTAAAGATGGGGAACTGTGTTGTCTTATGAGGATCACATAAGCTAACACACGAAAAGCGGTAGCACAGAGAGACACAAAAATAACCTACTGTCTGCTTCCCTTTCTTAACAAAGGAGGAAACAGAGGAATAACGAGGTAAACAACTTTTCTAGAAATCTCATACATTGTCAGTGGTAGCCAAACAATCTTATCTCCAGAATGTAGCATCCCCACTGCTGGACTGCTGTTCCCGGTGGTGATGGTGACAGTTCTGTTTTCTGGCAATTACATCCTTTTAGTCTTCTATGCTTAACAAACAAGAATTATGTCATCCCTTTCACAAGTTTGATGCAAATGTGAAGGGGACATTTTTCAACGTGAGAACCTAGAATCTCAGTGTTGATTTACATTCTATAATGGTCAGAGATGTTGAACATTTGGCTCTTGGTATTTTTTTTTTTCTGAGAACTATCTATTTGAGTTGCACACTTTTTGATTGGGTCTTTCTGGGATATAAATTAATAAAATCACTATGCAAATCAAGGATGACATTCCTAAGAAAAGTAAAATTAGAAACTTCATTTTACCACTTTCTAGGTATCTCCCTGAGTTAAAGATATCATATTGCAGTGATAAATGCACATCTAGGTGTACAGCAGCACAATTCATAATAGCTAAATCATGGAAGCAGTCTGCATGTCAATCAACAGCTGAATGGATGTAGAAAATGTGACATTTATACACAATGGAGTACTATGCCACAAAAAGGACAAACGAGTCATTTGTAGGAAAATGAATGTGCTTCGAGACCATAGCATTAAGGGCAAAAAATCAGGCACACAAGTTTATTTATTTATTCTTTTTGGCAGTACTGGGGATTGAACTCGGGACCCTGTGCTTGCTAGGCAGGCGCTAATTCCACTGAGCTATACCCCCAGCCCCTAGGGTACACAAGTTTAAATATCATATGCTTCTCTTCTATAAGAAACCCAAAACAAATAAAAAGCAAAGTAAAAGATAGAGAATAATAAATAGGGAAACTGATCTTTTGCAAAAGGAAAGGGAAGCAAGAGCTGGAAAAAGGAGGGTGAAAGAGGAGGGGGAGGGAAGAAAATAAGAATATGGATGTGCTCTTACTCGGACCAGATCCCCAGGAGAAGTGTAGCTGTTGCGTACTGCAAGCACGTGCCAAGAAAAATAAAAAGCAATCGATCTAAAACCTGGGTTGGAGCACGCTAAATTCGAATGTATATATTCAACAGAACAAAATACATTACTATAGCGGGAAACATAACAAAACAGATTTACTCAGTATGGCACAAACATAGCAGATTAGCATACTATATAAAACTGACAATGCTTTCCATAGCTCAGGGGTATGTTGTCAATGAATGAAAATAATCATGCTCCTTTGAAATGTTTTCTATTCCCCCATATCAATGTAGAATTGGCCCCTTTGTATCTCAGCAGCTGAGTTTGATTAGATTTCATTATATTTCCAAGAAGTTAGTTAAAGTCCTTTGTTGAGTTTTTCTTTGCTCTGAGCCGTTTGCTTTGTCGTTGTATCATTTGAGCTGTTTGTGAGCTTTGTGTTTCTTTCATATTCAGTAGTAACTTTTGATTTACAAGATACCTGTCTCAAATTCCCTCCCACATACATGATAAATATTTATGAGTCTAAAAAACAATGCTGCTCAAAGTGTAGTCTTCCAAGCTCCTACAACAGAATCATTCAGGGAGATGGTAAATGTGGACCCTTTCCTGGGCATAATAAATCAGAGTCTCTTGGGGTACGCTTACAGAATATGCATTTAAGCCACCTGTTCCTGATGATTCTAACATACATTAAGTTGTGAGAATCATTGCCAGGAAAATAGAAGTTATAACCCAACCACAAAAGGCAGAAGGAGAAATTAAGTTTATATTTAGCCTGCACTTGGCACCTTTTTCATCTAGTACTATAGACTGCATTTGTAGAACTCTGTAGATTAAGGAGAGACTTTAATAGTGAGATTTTAAATGTTTTCTTGCTAGTCCCTGTCCTGAGAACAAATTACACAGAAACACAGATGGTTTCCAGTTATCAGTTTTTTAAACAATCTAAGTAAATTGGAAAACACAATGTGTTATTATCAAATAACAGCTGCACCAAAAACCTACTAAACTAAAGTTCAAGGCCATTTTCAAGGAAAAAGAGAAAGAAGTGTATGAGTTTAAGTGTTTTTACATGAAAGGTTGGGCTAAACCCTGGCAGTTGCATTATATCACAAACCTCTTTAGTTAATGATAAAGCATAAGGGTGTTTTTTCTTTCTTATCATTAAATTTTCTCTATATTCCTTTTATTTTTATCCCTGCTTTTTTGCCTAGTTATGACTCTGTATCTTTTACCCCCTCAGAAGTTTCCTGAGCCTATTTCTATCTATTGTCTCATCAGAAGAGTTTGGCTACCCAGCATTCAATTCCTCTGGGCAACATGGTTTCATGAACAGTATTTTCTGGCAGTCTTTGTGCTTTACAAGAGAAAATATGGCTTTCTACTTGCTCAATAGCAGAGGCATGTGTGGGTCTGATCCTCCAGACAAACAGCTGAGTGATAACCAGATTCTATCATATCTGTTCTCTGCTGAGTATCGGAATTGGGCACATCTCCTCAGAAAAGCACAGCCTCAGCTGTAGCTGTGCTCTGGCAAGGAGCCCACCAAACTGAGGCTGTTCAAAGAGTCCTTCTTCACTGCACATGCCTTTACTAGTGCTGCCAAGAACGTAAGTTTATTTCTTCCAACTTTTAACACAAAGAAGTACTTCTGTCATCCCCCTTCCCCCAAGCCTGGAGTTAAGCAGAACAGAAACAAGATTAGAGAAGCAGTTATTGGCGCTGAATAGTAAAAGAGGGAAAATTGGTCCCAAGAGAAGCCCACTGCCTCCCTGAAAGAGGAGAGGAAGAAGCATACTAACAACTATAGAGTAAAAGAATCTAACCTATTGATTGATTGTGAACTCTTTTCTAGAAATTAATGTGCCATTGAAACATATTAATCTTAAAATGCCACCCAGCTTCTTCAATATTCCTTAGCTTCCAAATAGCCACTTATGCTCAAGTTGCTGCTGTTAACTTCTCTTTTGAAATATTTTTATTTACAAGGAAAATCATAAGTTAATAACAATAATTCTTCCCACATGCTTAATATGAACATGAATCAAGCAATGGATTACCAGGGAGTGCCCTTAAATTGACTTTTAAATTACAAATGATAAGACTAAGTTTAAAGAGAAAAACTAAGGACATTAAACATTCAAAAGAAATCCTTTATTTACAAGTAATAAGGAATAACCCAAGGTGCTATCTAGCACTTGAACTTAAAATAGAAGTTTCTTAGAGGCTGGGTGGAATCTGACTTCTGTGGCTAAAAAAACCAAACAAACAGAGTGTAATCTGAAACTTGATGATTTTCCTTTTCTCTTTCTATTCTAAAATATCAATGACTTCTACTTCCATAAAAAGCCAATTATTTAATAAATGGTGCCAAAACAAGAGGATATCACTGTGGAAAAATCTATAGCTGAATGTCTGTGTCATTCACTACATGTGAATACCTTGAGTAGAGAGAAAGTAAAAGTACTAAATGTAAAAAACCAAAACTATGCTCATAGAATAATGTAGTCACCACAGAAGTTACAGTCAAGGAAAATGCAGTAAGTCTTATCTCACTTAGATCATGCTAGGATTCCTAGGAAATTGTAAGATACAAGATATTTGATTTAAGAAAAAAACTTGGCTATAACCAAGTTACTAACTGAAGGAATCATTTGCTGGTTCACAGGATTCATATCAAAAAGTTTGTGTAATCAAAATCCTGAAACACAGATTTCCTCAATCTCAGATTGTAAACCACCATGACTACATCAAGGTCAAATGAGAGGCTAAACTAATATGTGGACAAAGCTAAAGACCAACCAAAAACCCAACATCACTAATCAAGAGGTAGCAAAGCTAAAAATAAAACCCTATGAAGAAAATGTTATCACAGGCTTTCATGGCATGTCATCAACTGGTCATTCCCTGTCTCCCACTGAGAAAGAAAATCAGTGGCCCTTTTTAATGAGCTATTCCTCCTTAGGCTCTACTCTCCGCCACAAGACATGGATCTCTTCATGCCGCTCCTTCTGTGAATTTCCTCCTGGCTGGCAAAGCTACATGGCTACATACATGTACAGACAGTTATGCTAGTATTCAATTGCTAATATGACTGTACTCACACAACATAACAATGGAGAAGAAGGAAGCAAAGCTCTCAGTATACTTTCTACAGCTTCTGTTGTGTTTGTTATTACACTGAATATGACTTCTTTCTCT
Organism: Dinomys branickii; assembly: GCA_004027595.1. Lineage (NCBI taxonomy): Eukaryota > Metazoa > Chordata > Mammalia > Rodentia > Dinomyidae > Dinomys > Dinomys branickii. The sequence continues at coordinate 34,802 of PVLD010005643.1, read as the reverse complement.
CCTCTCTATGACATCTAATCAGAATATGGAGAAAATAGTTCACTATGGAGGCTTGTTCACCTTCAGAAAATGTTTAAAATAGGTAATCCTTCAACACCTGAAGAATGTGAAAGGAAATGCCTTTTTTGCCAAGCTTGGAAGAAAAAGAAAAACTACTGTTGGAAAATTTCATGGGTGAGGTTATCCATAATCTTGGAGTGAAAAAGCTTTGCTAAGCATAATTTAAAACTCAAAGGTGAAAGAAAAGATCTGTTATATTTTCAGAAGATAAAATACATACCTCCACTGCTTGCTAATTTTAATATTATATTTATACCATATTTAGGATTTTTCAAAGTATCTTAAATGAATTAACTCAAAGTTTTTCAGCTGAAACATTTATTGATCTCCCTAATCCAAACTCATACCTCTCAAAGGGGACAGTGAATTCTTTGCCAGGATTAGTTCCAAAATCTATCTAGAGGATACACTTCATTACTACTATATAATGAAGAAAGGGAAAGTTGGATTAAGGCAAAAGATCAGAAACGTTTTCTAATTTCATCTTCAATTCATGTATTACTCCACTGCCAGGTAAGAGTAATATGTTTCTTGCAATACTTTCCCAAACATAACCATATTAAGATTTAAAAAATTAAATTCCAAATCCAAATAACTATCTTGGTATCTCCCCCCATCACTCAGTTTCCCTTCGTTACTGTGGAAATTGATTCTAAAGGAATTGAAGCAGATTACTCCATTAGTTTCCATTGCTCTGGATTCTAGCACAATTTTGTGACATTTAACTTCTTGTGGAATTGCAACTTATCTTTCTCCAGCTATTTTTACCTTATAAATTACACTGAGCAAGGTTTTTGAGAGTTTAATCTTGGGGAAACTTCGTAAAAATCTTGAAACTTCTGTAGGAAAAATATTTAGGTCACCATAAAGATAAGGAAATCTAGGCTAGCATGCAACCACAATGAGTGAGATATTGCTGCATTAGACACTTGCACATTTAGTTGATAAAACAATCCTATGAAGTGATTATTATAACCTCTACTAGTTTAGATGAGCCAAAGAAGGCCCATCTTAGTGAAATCATAGCTTGCAATTGACACGTCAACCTTAAACACAACCTAATTCATGTACAGATATGAAAGGCAACAAGTGAAAAAGGGAAAGTGGATAGATATGAGATTTCAGATTTAAAAGTTTTCAATTTAAATTGTTTCTCAATTATCTGATAAAAGTATTGTCTGATCTGCAAATAAAAAGATGATAACATAGCCTAATTGGAAATGTTATTATGAGTCTCCTATGAGATAATGCTTGTTTGAATTATTTTGTAAACTGAAAAGCATCATAAAAATTTTTATACCAGTTATGATAACGATGACAGAATTACAATATTTCAAAGAAATACCATGGAGAGAAATGCAGTTGATGGCATAGATGACATATAATAACATAATAGATGAAATAACAGAAGAGAACATCTTACTAAATTGTAACAAACTGTTCACGTAATTGTGAGAATAAATTATAAACAACTATTTGTGTAATTCGGAGAATACACTTATCTCTGATTCTTTAGTTTCTAATATTGATCATGAAAGGAAAAGCACACACTCAGTAGTTTAATATTAAAGAGGAGAAAAAAACAGCCAACCATAAGTGAAAATAGAAAGCTATGAAATCTGGCAGATATTAAGAACAAAAATATGGCCATGAAAATATTTTCAAACCTTGGAGATCAAAAATACATACCTAGCAACATATTTCAAGATTATGATTTGTAACTAGGATCATACTTGTGGAAAAAGCTATTTTCAGAATATTGCAAAATCAAAATACCTTTAAAAATTAAACTACAGTGGAATTTGGAACAAAGGGTAAGCCATCTATCCAAGATGGAATGGTCATTCACTGAAATGTACATCATCCAGACAGAGATGTTAAGCAAAGCCGCATCCACAATTCAAACCTGTATGTTCCCTTGATAAGCGTAACACATTTAGGGGATTTTTCATAGGGGAGGCACATTTGCTGAGTACATGCAGTTGACTCCTAAAATTATCTTCTACAGAATTTGTGCCCAGGGAAATAGTCTACAAACAGGGAATGTTAAGGGAGACTATTATAGCTGAGGTTTTTTAGAACTGTATTATCTTAGTTCTACTGAAGTAGGATATAGAGATACATTGAAAATTGGCCATAGAAACAATGAAAACTTAAATAAAATACAACATTTGTGTGTGTTAGCCTGAGCCAGAAAAAGGGTTAATTTACCCCAAGGAAAGACTTGAATAAAAGCTCTTACCATTCTGAAACTCAAGTGTGCTTTATAAATCTCTTTCCCAAGAAGGGTGAAAATTTACCTAGCCACTTGAATCTACTAAAATCAGAATGCCCATCTTCTAATTAAAAAGAAAGCTTTTGGAAAATATAGTCAAAGATCATAAAGACTGGGTGACCAATTATCCTGGAAAGATTGCTATATTCACAGGAATAACGTTATAAAAAAGAAATGAAAAAATGTTTCATGAACACATTCAGGCAAGTCTAATATTCACTTTTGATTAAGATGCATGTGTAGAATTGTACAGCTTTTTAACACTTGACTATGCAGTTTTATTATTAAAACCATTTTTTACTTATTCTTATGTTCTATATTATTATTAAACGTATGTACATTTTAGATATTCTATGCATACACATCCTCTCCTTTGGTATGTAAGTTTGTTCATCCACCAAATAAGGATAATAATGGTATTAGGATAAAAGAATCATTTTGAAAGTTAAATAAAATTAGTGAATCAACATAAAACACTGGCATTTTGGCGACAATAAAATTTGATCAAAAATATTATACCAAAATATCATTTTATATGATAATTTGAAATTGCATAACCTTATGCTATATACTTTACTATGTACAGATTTATATATTTATGTCTCTGTGTATAAGAAATATAGTAGTTCCCCCATCAACGGGGAATATGTTGCAAAATCCCCCCTAGATGCCTGAAGCTACAAATGGTACCAAGCCCTACAAGTACTATATTTTATCCTATATGTACTTGTGATATAGCTTGATTTATAAATTAGACACAGTAAGAGATTAACAATAACGAATAGTAAAACAATAGACTACAATAAAATTTACGTGAATATGATCTCTCTCAAATATCTTACAATACTGAGTCATCATTTTTTGTAATGATGTGAGATGATACAATGCCTATGAGAGCAGATGAATTAAAGTGACTGAGGTAGTCACTGTGACAGTTTGATAAGCTACCACGTAATGGTTATTGAACACACACATGACAAAATGTTACTGTACACACACACCGCAGTCAGTCTAATAACAAAGACAATTACCAGACTACATGACTAAGTAGGTACCTTATATAGCAAGTGTTATGGTTTGTGTCTGGATGTCCCCCCAAAGCCTCATGCAGTCATGGGGTGGGCTTCTAGAGTTTGTGATTGATCCATGGTCCAACGTTGGAATTATGCGTGTGAATGCTACATCCACCTTGGGGCACGTAGTTTGCATACAGTGTAGGGGAGGGAAAGAGGCTGCTTGCTGCGCCTCCATTTTGCTCTTGCTGCTTTTGCTGTATTCTGCCACCATGAACTGTTGCCCTCTGCCATGTGCCACCCTCCCATGGAGCCAGCTGATTATAGACTGAAACTTCCACAAACGGTAAGCTAAATAAACCTTTCCTTCCTTAATTCTGGGAGTCACGTATTTTGTCTCAGCAACGAGAGAAACGTAACCAAGACAGCAAGGATATGCTGGGCAAAGGGATGATTCACATACTAGAAGCAGTGGAGCCATATCACATGAGAGTTTTTACACATAAAAAATTTAGAAGTTGCTGGAATTTGCCACTTCATTTTCTCAGGTCTTGGTTGTCCTGGTCTGATTTATATATGTGAGTCATATATATCCAAAATAAATCGCAGAAAGCAAAATCATGTCAATAGGAAGAGTACTGTACTTGAATGTTGCAGGGAGTGAGATAGCTGTGGATGAAAACCAGGAGTCCACTCCCCAGATAAGTGAGGGGGATTCAGAGCTGTGCTCAGTATCTCTGTGCACACCCCAGGGAGAGGCACTTTCACGTTTCTAATTGCGTTTGTTAACAGCTCTCTCTCAGTCATTATTCCAGCTGCAATTTTCACTGCTTCTCTCTTTCCTGCCCCTTTCTCCATGTATTATCCTAAGAACACAGCTCTTTTCAGACACTGGAGCAACACTGATATGATGTTATTGTAGTAATAGAAAAACATTTCTAAAAAATTTTAAAACAGAAATTAAATGGATAGCACCTTGAAAACCAGTCACTAGACCTCATTATTCCATGGCCTTAGCCAGACCTCCGCTGCTGGGACCACAGAAGTGACTTCCAAAATGTGCCTGTTGCCCTCAGGGGCTTTTTCACCACCTGCTTAATCTCCAGAGTCCTCCAGAGCACTGCATCTCACCAAATTCTCTCTCTTCAGCACTCAGAAAGTTTTTTTAAAAAACAAATCTACTACTTTATTATGCAAGACTTTACTTCTTTGTGATTTAGCTTCTCTTCCTAACAAGCTATCTTGGTTACTTTTCGCATTGCTGAGTCAAAATACCCAACGCCCAAAATGAAGGAAGGAAAGGTTTATTTAGCTTACAGTTGGTGGAGATTTCAGTCCGTACTTGGCTGGTTCAGAGGCAGAGTGGCACATGGCAGAGGGCAAACTGTTCATGACAGCAGAAGACAGTAAAATAGCAAGAGCCAAAAGCGAGGAATGGCAGCAGGCAGCCTCTTTCCACCTCCTTTACACTGTAAACAGGCTACCCCCACCCAGACGGCATGTAGCACGCCTGTAATCTCCATGCCTTCCTCTTCCACAGGCTCAGGATGTGTACAAAGTAAGCACCCTGGCTTCCTGCTGAGTCACTCGGCCAAACCTCTGGACTCCCCAAGTTGACACAATGTATCAACCATAACTATCCACCCCTTGTCAACTTGGCAACCAGACACATTCTTTAAATCAGTTTCCAGATACAAAGACATTATATTACATTAGAACCATAACATTTCACCCCCTAAAGACTCATGCACATCCCATTATACAAAAGGTATTTAGTCAATCTGCAAGGGTTGCCAAAGTCTACATTTCAGCACTGCTGACAGTCCAAGGCCCAAGTCTCCTCCCAGATATAAGGCGAACTCTTTAGTTACAAGTCCCGGTACCAATGAAAAGTTAACACTTCCAACATTAAAGGGCACAAAATAAACATCATCATTCCAAAGGGCACCAACAGGGAAATATAGAGCATTGGGACCAAAGCAAGTACAAAATCCAGCAGGGCTAACATTTTGTCCTATAATTCCACATCCAGCATCTGAAGAAACTTACGGCACATTGTGAGCTCCAAAGGGCTTGCATGAGTCCACACCTATGGCACTTCCGGTGATTACAGCTCCTAGAGCTTCTCTCTTGGGCCCACTTGGTTCCCTCTTTGCAGCTCTCTTCAGATCTACAGTCCTGTCTTTTCTAAACTTCTGAGGTCTCCGGGGCACCTTTTGTTTCACACTCACAGCTTCACACACTGCCCTCTCAGGGGCACACTGCCTGGCCTCCCAGGCCTTCTGAAATCTGGGTGGAAGCCTCTTTAGCTTCAGAACTCTTGCATTCTCCATGCACCTAAAGCCAGGGCCACGTGGACAATGCCAAGATTTGCTGACACTTGGAACAGTAGCCAAACTTTCCTCTCTCTTGGCCATAGGGGTCGAGTGCCTGGATCGCTGGGCACACTGAATCCAATTCTGAGGAGCAAATTTTCTAAGCTGCCTGCATTCTGGAACCTGGTGCAGTCCACAGCTTTCCTGGTGCTTCCTTTCTAGTCAAATTCACAACATTTTAAATCATCTTGCTGGGCTCTTTGCTCTTGATTCTCAATATAAATCTGGCTAAAAGCCCCCAACAATAGCCATGCCACTTCCCCAACATTCAACTGCCTTGAAATTTCTTTTGCCAGATTAATCAATTTGCTGCCATCCTTAATCTCAGTCTTAGGCAAAGTTTCTGGACATGAGCAAAATGCAGACAAACTTTTTGCCAAGCTGTAACCTACATAGTCTAGAGTCCAACAACCAATGCAGTCCTTCCCAACAGAAACCTCCCCAACTTGGTCTTTACTGGCAGGATTTCTATCAGCCTTCTGGTCTTCTGAACTCTGATCAAAATTCCCAGATAGAACAGCTGAAGGCATTCCAGCTCTACTCTTTCAGGTGACATTTCTGAACCTTTCGAAACACTTTCCACAAGCAACGTCCAAAGGCTCTTGAACCACGTTGTCAGGTATAGTCACAACAATGACCCCATTCCTCTGGTACCAAATTCTGTCTCTCGTTGCTGAGACACAAGCCCAGAGATTCTTCATTCACAATTAAAATGTGTTCCTCGACAATTCATTTTCTATCATACTACGGAATGTAAATACATCCAGAGTTTACAATACAGTATTGCTGTCAAACTATAAATATAGCCAGGAAAGGAGGGACTTGACTATAAATATGTTACAACTCATTTTCAATAGACACATGCTGTAACAGGTACAAAAACATATAAGTAATGCCTACAGTTCATGTGTTAATCTCCATGGTACAATCATGGGAATTCAATCTCGGCTTCTCTATTACTAGCTCTGTAGTCTTGCCTAACTCACTTACCCTGGCTAAGGCCTATGTTAAATCTCCATGAAAGGGAAGTTAAGTTTCCTATCCATAAGATTTTGTGGGGAAAAAAAAAAAAATCTTGCAATAGCATATTGACACATTTTACAAATGTAAACTACTGTTATTACTATTAGTCACATCAGTACACATATGTATAAGCCTTTAATTCCATTTCACATCTGGTATAATAACTTAACATTTTATTAAATCAGTTTATACACAAAATACATTATCAGCCTTTGCTATAATCATTCTTAAAAAGCAATGAATTATGAATGATGGTGCAATCAAAATTACAGAGAAAAACAAAATCAGCTTCTACTTTATTGTAAACTTTAGTCTTTAAAAATAAACTTAAATTTTAATCAAAATCATTTGTGAAAAGATACAGACTCAAAATAACAACTAGCACACCCCTAGGAGGAAAAATCACGGGTTGCCACAGAAATAGGTACTATATCACATGTCAATAACTTCAGTATACAATACTCACGTAATTTTACTACTTCTCCCTACTAGGACATTTTCACAGGAAACAGTTTTAGAAAGAATCACGTGATCCCCAGGACACTGGCATAAAAAGCAAGGTTGGTATGGAGAAGCCTTAAAAACTTCATCATGCAGATCCATGCAGCAGCATGCACTGCTTGCTTAGATGTTAGAAGGGGTAGGAAAGGAGTTAAGAGGGTTCCCAGGGCTCTGGCTGAGACAATGCATTGCCGTCTGGGCAATAAATTCAATGGAGAACATTTAGCAGCACTTTTAGAGAAGAAGAAAGACTGAATAAATATCGTTTAGGGAAGATTATGTAGATTTCATGGATGTCGCATATGTATCTGGAAAGAGTTCTAACACTAAATCAAGAAATATGAGCTCGACATGGAACTTCAGAGATAATCAAATAGAATATAAACAAAGACAATATTATAGACATCTAACTTAGATATTATAAGGCAGTCAGAGAGGTATGGGGCCCTCAAGAAAGTCAGTGCAAAAGATACACCAGAATTGTGGCTGCAGGCAAATTTGAAGAGAGGCAGGCATGGAAGCCTCCCTAGGGAAAAACAGCAACTTGAGATTATACTATACTTAGCACCACCTAGTCCAGTGACCCTACAGAGCGCACTAGATGCACAGGTGGGAGAACAGAACACCCTGACCCATACTCTCATCCCTTGCCCGGAATGCCTTTGCTCTTTCTTTGGTAAAAGGTATGAGCTAATGAGTTCAGCCATATACCTTGCTGCCTATCTCGCCTCCCTGTTGGACTGTTATTAGCTAAGCAACTACACTTGCAATCCTATGAAGTTCACTATAGTTTGACCCATAGTTACCCAAGTTGTGATTCTGCTGTATAAGTTCAAAAGGAAAGGGGAAACTGGGAGGGGAGAGGGGGAAAGGAAGGAAGGTGAGAAAAATTAGATAAGGAGGATAAAATGGAAACAAAGCTTTGTAGATAAGGAGGGAAAGACATACATCATGTACAGGCACAAATTCCCTATGATGAATGTGATCATTATAAACCTAATTTGTATCAACAAACTTAATTTAAGAAGCTTTTTAAAAATAAAATGCCCCTGAGAAAGAGCCTTGGTGGCCACCCCCTGAGAACCCCTCCTAGAAATTCAGGAGCTAGTCTTCTTCTTGTTCTTATTTGCAATAAACTCTCTTAACCTCTTCCTTTGGTTCACAACTTCATTCCATGATGTGAGACCACAGGCTCAGTATCTATGGTAACATCAAGAAAAGAGATATCTTAATTGTTGAACTATCTTAATAGCTTCAAATGCCATATGGGCCAAGGACAAAATCTTGGAAAAGAACATCATTTAAAGAGCACACAGCCACAAAAAGAAGTTTAGAAACATCTACCAAGAGGAAAAGAGGAATACTAGAATTGCAAAAAAAAAAAAAAAAAAAAAAGTTATGCAAGGCCAAGAGTGACAAAACCAACTGGAAAATCTAGTTTAAAAAATAAAGCTAAAAAGGAGCAAGAGGAGAAAGATCAGCAATATTGCAATGCAGGATGTAAGAGAGAGGATGTAATTAAATCCTCCAAGGCAATAGATGTGTGAGTGTTGAATAGAAGACATTGCTTCATCCTCCCTAACTTGAAAAATGAAGGGGGTAGCTAAGTGTTTTATTAGGAATATCTGAGAGGATATAAACCTGCAAAGTTCACTTTGAGAAATTTTTGCTTCATATTTTGAATATAGTCTTACTGGGTAAGGAATTCTGGGTTAGTATTTTTTTTTCCTTTCAGTAAAGACATCTTCCCTAAATCTACCTTCTTGCTCGCACAGATACAATATATAATACAGTAAATGTATGTAAGTAATTAAACAGCTTTTTATATTTTTCATTACAACATTTTTTAAAGCAAGAGGAAAAATGGTGGGTCACAGGTTAGATATGCTGCATTAAATTCTTCAAGACACTAATCACAATCACTTTAAGTTCCTTGTCTGATACCTCCAACATTTATTCCATATATTGCAGATTTCTGTATATTGTGACTTTAGAGTATTTTCTCTTGCTTTTTATTTCATGATTTTTGATAAAAGTTAGATAGCTGATGTAGAAGAGTAGATACCTAAGAAAATACTTACTTGTTCTTAAAGATGGAGCACAGTTTTCTTTCTGCTATGCCTTTGGTATAAGAATTTGAATTAATCTACTTAGAAATTAGGATGGAGTTCCCCAACTCTTGACTCATGGCTCACTGCAAAGGAAGATTGATCTACAGAGAGACAGTGAATGTGGGGGACACCAGAAAGGCCTTCAAGAAGGAACACAGTGGTGGAATGGTCTAGCAGATGCTGTCTACTGCAACAGCCAGCCCGAGGCGTTCTAACCCAAGCGCCTGCCATCTTCTGGAGAGAGTGAGCAGGTGCCATCCCAGCAAGGGGTCGCCTGAGTGTGGGACTCAGAGCAGCTGTGAGCTGGCTTCATTTCTGGACTGCCAGTATTATGCTCCCGTAGTGACTGGATAGGAACAGCTATGGGAGACATCCCATGTCCAGGGAGCCACGGTCAGGCAGCAAGAGATCCACAGAGGAATTTAAGCTAAGTGACCTAGGCCTCATCCCCTCGTGGCTAGAGACCAGGCTCATCCTGAATCTTGGCAGATTTGAGAGTCCCAGAAAAGGCGCACCCGCCATAATTCTACTGCCTGCTTGCTGATGACTACCTCCAGCACAGATACGGGCTCTGACTGCCTTTATCTATCAGCAAGAACAGGGACACACCTTGACCTGGACACTGCCCCCAAACTGGACACCCTGAAAGAAAACCGCATGTTCCAAATCACAGATAAATTTCTCCCCATTTCTTTCTTTTATTTTCATTGTTGTTGTCTTTGTTTGTTTGACTGGTTGCCTTTGTTTTTGTTTTTATCCGTGTGAGCATTGCTGTTGGTTGTTTTGTTTCCCTTCTCTCCTTCCCCTCCCTTCTCTCCACCAGTCTCATGGTGCTCGGGAAATCTTCTGTTGTCCTCTGCCCTGCTTCTTAGTTCTTTCTTACTCCTTTTTTCTCTATTTCTTCCTCTTCTCCTTTCTTTTTTTTTCTTTTTTTTTTTTTTTTTGCGGTACTGGGGATTGAACTCAGGACCCTGCACTTGCTAGGCAAGCGCTTATTCCACCGAGCTATATCCCCAGCCCCCCTCTTCTCCTTTTTAACTTCTTTCTCAATGATTATTTATTTCTTAGTTTTACTCTCTATATAATCTTTTTTTCTCTTTTTTCTTTTATCTTCTATTTCTTGCCAGTTCTTGTCATCTATTTCTCTAATTCTATAAACATCTGCCCATTCCCTAATAAGATCCTTTGTGCCATTTTTCTCTCCTCCTTCTTATATTATAGAATTTAAGGTTTTGAAGTTTTCCTCTTTTACTCCCTCATTCTCAGATTTATGTCTTTAATAATATAACCATAAAGCTTTGTTAATCTTTTCACAGTTAATTCTGAAAAGTTACTGCTAAATTCTTTTCTACCATAAGCACAGACATAGCTATCACATTTAGTACATATTAGCAATAAATCAATACCTGGGTTGCCTTAATGTTTGCATCATAATTTCCTACTTCTTCTCTAGGACTAAAGGTGATACACAATTGGTTCTCATCACTTGTCAATACCTACTTCATCTTAAATTATACTGTGATAGCTGATTCACTTGATATTAACAGGGTTGTATAATTATTGCTATTTCTCTGTAAGTCAACACTAAGATTGCCATTGTGAAATTAATACTACCACACATTACCAAGAGAACTGGTTCCTGGGCTAAGGACACTGCATCTTCCCCTCCTAAATTAATCAAGGTGGTTAGATCTCGAGACTGTGGCAAAGCACTATATTTAATCAAAGAATATTACATCACTGAAGAGCAACTAAAGAGATCTCCACATCAGCAGCACAGTCTTTATCAGCATCCACAAACTTCAGCACAAAACAAAACAAAGAAACAACAGAAATATGAGAAGAAAAATCAACAAAATGCTTCCCCAAATGCCCAACTTCACCAAAACCAATCCAGGGAAGCAAGGGATAAGGTAACATAAGCTTCACAAAATTTCTTGAAAGAACAGCAGAGGACTTTAGAAAACAACTCAAAGATGTACTCAGTGGGATCAGAGAAGATATAACTAAACAAATAATGGAAGTAATAACCAAAAAATACAAGAGCTTTTAGAAGACACAATTAAAAAGCTGCATGAGCTAAACAAAATGATATATAATATGAATAACCAGTTTACCAAAGAATTAGAATCCATAAAAAGGTTTCAATCAGAAATCCAGGAGATTAATAATCATATTGAAAGTATGGGCAACAAAGCCAGCCAACATGAGGACAGATGTTCAGAACTATAAGACAAAGATAACTTCAAAGAACAACTACTCAAAGGCACCTTAAAAACATAAAAACATGAAACAGGAGAACATGAAAAATGGACCCAACAACTGCTGGATGATATAAAGAAGACTAATTGTAGTAAGTGAAAAATCAGAAAACAGTACAAATGGCTTAAAAGAAAAACCTGTTCACAGACATAATAGTAGAAAACTTCCCAAATATAAGGAAAGAAATAGATGCACAGTAAGTTAGGCATACAGAATCCCAAATAGTCATGAGAACTGAAGGAGAAGCTCTCCATATCACATTATTCTTAAAGTTCCAAAAATCCATTACAGGGACAAAATCTTAAAAGCTGTTGGAAAAAGTCAACATATAAAGTTACATACATAAAGTCACATATAAAATTAAACCCATTAGAATTATAGCAGGCTTCTCTACACAAACCTTAAAGGTCACAAGGTGTTAGAGTGGAGTGTTTCAGGAGCTAAAGGATAATAACTTCCAACTCCCAATTTATGTGTCCTGCAAAACTTTCCTTTAAAATCAGTGGCGAAATAAACTATTTCCATGACAAGGACGCCTGAAAAAATTCATGACCAGCAAACCAGCAGTACAAAAACTTCTCAAGGATATTCTAGAAAGAAGACTATGGAGCATACATTCCCAATAAATTAAAAAGAATGAATACAACTGGTGGGATGAGCAGCTAAGCAAAAGTGGAGAAAATGAGGAAATCACTAAAAGGAAAATACAGTAATGAAATGACAGGACTAAGGCAACATCTTTCAGTAATAACTCTCGATATGGATGGTCTCAATTACCCAATCAAAGACATAGACGGGCAGAATGGATCCAGAAACAAAACTCAACAAGATGCAATATGCAAGAAACACATTTAATTTTAAAAAGAAACTTACAGATTAAAAAGAACTCAAAGGCTAGAAAACAGTGTTCCATTCAATAGGAACCTGGAAAAAGGCAAGAATTGCCATCCTAATTTCAGACGAAGTGGACTTTAAGCCAAGACTAACCAGAAAAGACAAAGAAGGTTACTGCATATTGGTTAAGGGAACGATTCAACCTGAAGTGTTAACAATTATAGACATATACAGACACACCCAACTTCATAAAATAAACACCAATGGACATGAAAAATGAGATAGATACCAATGCAATGTTAACAGGGGACCTCACTGTCCCATTATAACAAATGGACAGATCAACTAGACAAAAAAATCAAAAAAGAAATATCAGAGTTGAACCAAACCCTGAACAGATGGACTTAATAGATATCTATGGATATCTATCTACCCAGCCACAACAGAATACACATTCTTTTTAGCAGCACATGGGGCTTTCTCAAAAATAGAATATATACTAGCCCATAAAGCCTGATTAATTTAATATAAAAGAATCAAAATTACCTCATGCATATTATTAGATCGTAGTGCAATTAAACTAGAAATCAGTGGCAAAAGGCAGGACAGAAACTAGGCAAACACATGGATATTAAATAATACCCTCTTGAAAAATCAATGGGTAATAGATGAAATTAAAGAAGAAATTAGACAGTATCTACAGTCAAACAAAAATGCCAGCTTAACATATAGGAATCTATTGGACCAGTAGTCCTAAGAGAGAAGTTTGCGGTGGTGAATTCTCACATCAGAAAAACTGAGATTTTGTGGTAAAGGTCTGCTTCTTGGGCTACAAGTTGAAGAGTTATTCCTCATCTATTCACCTAGGGCAAATTCTCTGGACTTTGGGCAGAGAGTGCCATATGCTCATCTACATAGACTTTTCCCAAGCCTCACAATTAATCCATCAAGAAGCAAATCCAGTCCTTGTGGTAGCACAGCTGTGCAGCATCTTGTGGGACATCATCAGCTGTTCTAGAAAAGCACAGTGAGCTCCAACAAATAACCTAATGAAGAACCTCAAAGTCCTAGAAAAATAAGAATAATCCAAACCCAAAATTAGTACAAAAAAGGAAATTATAAGAATCAGTGCAGAAATTAATGAAACTGGTACAAAAATACAAAGAATAAATAAATCAAAGAATTGGTTCTTTGAAAGATTAAACAAAATAGATGAACCATTAGCCAATCTTAGCAAAATGAGTAAAGACCCAAATCCATGCCATTAGAAATGAAAAAGGTGGAATCACAACAGATTCTGCTGAAATCCAGAAGATTGTTGGTACCTGTTTTGAGTACCTATACTCTAATGAAATGAAAAATTCAAAGAAATGTATAAGTTTATATACATATGAACTAAGACGATGTGAAAATCATGAATAATTTAATATCAGTCAGTGAATTTAAAGAATACAAAGCTACCAGTGAAGGAAAGCCCAGGACCCAACTAATTTATAATTGAATTCTATAGACTGTAGAGAAGATTAACTTCAATATTCTTCAAACTCTTTGAACAGGAAGGAGTACTCCCAGAGTCATTCCTGGAAGCAAACATTACCCTGATTCCAAAACCAGAAAAGAGTCCAACCAAAAAAAAAAAAAAAAAAACAATACTATGCACATCTCTTTATTGAATACTGATGTGAAATTTTTCAATAAGATTCTGGCAAACATGATGCAATAAATTATCAAAAAGATCATATATCTTAACCAAAGATTCATTCCAAAGATACAGATATGGTATGCAAATCAGTAAATATAATACAGTACATAAACAGAAGCAAGTACAAAAACCACAGGATCATCTCAATAGATGCAGAGAATGTATTTGACAAAATCCAACAGCCATTCATGATAAGAATCCTGAACAAAATGGGAATAGGTCTTTATCTCAAGCTGATAAAAACCATCTATGACAAACCAGTGGACAATATCAGACTAAACGGAGAGAAACTGAAAACTTTCCCACTAAAAGCAGGAACAAGGTAAGTATCTCTGCTATCACCTCTTCTGTTCCCAAAATAGTAACTAGAGCAATTATTTGCATAGGAGACCCCAAAACCTCAACCAGAAGACTCCTAGAACTAATAAGTAAATTCAAGAGCATAGCATAATACAAAGCCAATATCCAAAAATCAATAATGTTCCTGTACACCAATAATGCACTCACTGAGAGAGAAATTAGGGAAACAACACCTTTCATAACAGTATCAAGTAAAATGAAATACTTAGGAATTAACCTAACCAAGGAAGTAAATGAACTCCACAGTGAAAACGACAGTACTCTGAAGATCAAGGAGGACATCAGAACATGGAGAGATGTCCCCTGTTCCTGAGTAGAAAGAACCAAGATAGTCAACATGGCCATACTTTTGAAACTGTTACATAGATTTAATGCAGTCCCAATCAAAATATCAATAGGATTCCTTGCACAACTGAAGAAAACAAACCTAACTAAAATTTACATGGAACCAGAAGAGACCTTGACTAGGAAAAGCCCTTCTGGGCAAGTTAGGGGATATTATGATCCTGGACTTTATACACAAAGCTACAGTGATTAGAAATAACATAGTACTGGCAAAAAAAAATTGTGAATCAATGAAACAAAACAGAAGGTTGAAAAACAACTCTAGGCATATTCAACTCTCTTGTCTTTGACAAAAGTGATTCCTTTCACTGAGGAAAGACAGCCTCATTAACAAGTGGGGCTGTGAAAACGGGCTATTCATATGCCCGAGATTAAACCTAGCCACTATCTCTCACCATGCACTAAACTAAAATCAAAATGGATTAAAGATGTAAACATTAGACCACAAACACTTAATCTTTGGAAGACAAGATAGGTAAAACATTTGAAGACACTGGTGCAGGCAAAGATTTTCTGAACAAAATCCCAGTTGTACAACAAATGGTACCAAGAATAAATAAATGGGGTCACGTCAAATTAAAAAGCTTCTAAACAGCAAAGGAAAGAGTGAAAAGACATCAACAGAGTGAAAAGACAACTTACAGAATGGGAAAAATATTTTGCCAGCTACTGTTCAAAGGGCTAACATCTAGAATAAATAGAGAAGTAAAAAATTAAACCCCCCACATTTAACTAGACCCCCCAGTCAAAAAATGCACAACTGAAGTGAATAGATACTTCTCAGATGAATAACAAACAGCTAATAAATACAGGAAAAAATGTTCAATATTACTGGCCATTCAAGAAATAGAAATTAAAACAATACTGAGATTCCATCTCAGTCCAGAAAGAATTGCTATCATCAAGAAACAAATCACTAACGAATACTGCCATGGGGAAAAAAGAACCCTTCTTCATTGTTTATGGGAGTATAAACTGATAACCACTATGAAAATCAGTACATAGACTGCTCAAAAAATGAATAAAAATAAAAAATTTAAAAAGAAATTAGGATGGCCTTGAAGTTTATTGTTACTAGAGTTACTCACAATGTACATAGGCTTCATATTTCTCCAGCAAGTCAATTTGCTTATTTTGTGGAATGGCTCACCAGTGTTTATTTCCTTGACATTTGCTCCTCCCATATTTTGGTCCCCTCTCTTGGTGTTAGACTATAAAGGTAACCTGCCTCTTGAATCTCTTACAGCCAGATCTTACTATTATTTTTATTCAGGCCTTGTTAAGTGGTTCATAGAGACTCAGAGGGGAAAAATATTCCCTGATGTTCTGATCCAGTCAGCATTAGGTAGGCAACATGTCCCTGGGTCTCCGGGATGTGACTTGCACAAGTGTTCCTACATCTCCTCCAACTCTAGTACTAGTCACAGCACACCTTCCTACCCTGGAGATAAAGCACTGTTTCTTCCTGTTGTATTCACTGTCACTCTTTCCCTCAACACACAGTGGGTTTTCTCTAGTACCATAACACAACATTGCTTGTTGGTCTTCTCTTTCTTAATGAACTCTTCTATCCCTTGGGGGGTGGGGGGTAAAGCTGGTTTCAATGGTGGCTGTTCTCCTTGATCTTCCTTATGAGGACCTGGTGGGACTCGTGGAGAAAATGTCTGCTCTGTAATTCACTCCTATATGTGCAAGCTCATGCATATTCTTACACTTCAGCAATTCATTAAAATTCTTAGCTTACGCTTCTCACTGGCTTAGATGCCATCTGGAGGTGTCTACAGCAAGCACATAAATGACTGCATTCTCTTCTCCTTGTGGCTGACTGTATCTGGTAGATTTTTTTAAGTCATGAATGTGAGGTTTGTCTAGATTTCTCCTTACTGTAAGTGTGGGAAAATCATTCTCTGCAACTCTCTGCAGCTCTTACCTAAAACCAGAAGCTCGATAATTCACTCTAGTATTTCTCAATATACTGAGTAATGGGTATGATAAGGTTGGATAAAAATGGCAGTTGTTTGGATTTATTGGTAATTCCAAGCCTTTAAATATGTTTTTATGGAATGAGAGTAGTCTTGCTTGAAAACTGATCTCATTATAGCCTTCATGGAAAAAGCTGGGAGTGGGAGATAGGAAGGGTTCCTGTGAAGGAAAACGTTTTATCCATTCTTTAAGGAAAGGTTGCTCCTTTGGTGTAACAAAGACCTGATTAAAACTCCTACCTGGAATATAGATATTCCGGGGTAAATGGCCCTACATAATACTGTAAGAGTTTTTGTTGTGGCTAGAATTGTATTAGACAAAATTGTTATGTTTAATTAGATTTGGAGTGAAGGGTTTCTTCTGGTCTCGAGAACTTGGAAATGAAGTACAATACAAGAAATAGGCATTTCTCTGTGGGGAGACAAGCAGAGCAACAAACAGGCAGGTCAGAGACAGAAGAAAGGACTCAAAAGAAGGTATGTTCTGTGCCTGAAATATGCATTTCTCATATACACTCACAAGGGTGTTCTTTCTTGCATTGTGGTCTCCTTCTGCTATATCTAGGCCTCAGTAAAATCTGGGTTCATGTTATAGCCTGGAACTGGTCATAGTTCAGAAATACACAGAAACAGCCTCAAGCACCACAGTTTAAAGGTCTCTGTGTTGTTGGAGATAATATAGACTCAGTGTTGCCCAGAATATAAAGTTAAAAGTTCATATTTCTCTAAGGCAGAGCCTCTTCTGCCTCTCCCTCAGCAGCATGAGTGGGTCATGTAAGACAATGAATGCTTAAAACAACAAATAACAGTTATTATCAATCAATCAGTCTTCTAATTTGCAGGGAAGCAAAGAGCTTCTCAATTCTATTCATACTTAGAGGCAGCAAACATCCAACAAATGGAGGCATAGTTGTCAGAGATTCTGAGTGCTCAATTTATTAACCAAGATCTTGTTTATACTTGGGTAGAAAGATAGCCAGTTGTTAGTTTAGGAGGATGTGTGAAAAAATCTTATTGAGCTTCTTCTGAGAAATGTCCCATCCTGGAAATGCATAGCCATGGACTTAGACCTGAAAGAAATGTTCCCCTTAGTAGTTTATAACCTTCACTTTACACATGAGGAAAATAAAATTCACTCTAGGTAACGTTGGTAAGAATTTGCAAAATTAAGGCCCAGGATAATTTAATCAGGCATGCATTATACTAACGGAAGTATGCAGCTTCCACATCAAACTGGCAGATATCAATTAACATATTAATCTTCCTCATTTATAAACACTGAGAAGCTAACATTATAAACTAACGTATTCACCTTTCTTATAATTTATACTATAGTATGAATAGAAATTTCAGAACATATTTAAAGAACCATGATGACTTGAAAAGATCTTGATTTAGGATTATTTTAAGATGTGCTCAAAAAATATTGTCCTGCTGCTAAAATATTCTTTCAGAAAGTTTTAATCTACATAAACCTTGGTCGCTTTTGCTAACATCTACTACTACTTTGTTATTATTTTTGATTCTCCCTTCTTGCATTAGGAAATTTTTAAGCATTGTTTCAGAAAATGAGAACATATAAATGCTTTTTAAATAGACACTGACAGCACTCAGTTAAATATGCTCTTCTTTCACACCTGTCTCCATCATTTCATTTACCGTAGATGAAGGAATATATGCTCTGAATGCCTACATGTAGAATTGAAAATAGTCCTTACTTTACCTTTCAGCCCTTACATGAGTACATCCTACTCCACCTCCTCCTCAGATCTCTTATTTATCTTGAGTTTGTCTCCAGTGATGAGGGCCCTCTTGACAGGATTCATAGAGTGCTGAGATGGAATCATGCTGAGAGATTAATACTGTGTAATGGCTTCTTCTACAAAGTACAACTTGGGCATTTAGTAATATTTTAAAGTATATGCAATAAGCATGATACAAGCTTATAGTTTCTGTTTCAAGTGAGTTTGTAGGAAACATTGCATTGTTGTGGCATTATGATGCTGTCATTTGTTTTCAACAGCTTTGATACACTCCTTTTTCAGTACTCGGTGAACCAGATGCACTGAAAAAGTTTGAATCACAACCTGGAAAAGAACTGTGCTGTATTAATGCTCAGAATCCCTCAGGTCCCATTTGGTATGTAGTTCCATGCAATACAGTTGTTACCATGTAGTCAGATAGTTTGTGGGGGCTAAATAAAAATTTTTGAGTGAATTAAACTTGGGATGTTGAAGACTATCAGAATGGTCAAATTCCTAATACAGAAGAAATGCTGGGGAAGCAGAACCTCACGCTGGTAAAACAGGAAGGATGGGGGAGGGGGCTTGTGACCACAAGAGAATTATATACTAATGTCTTTTTCCCAGTCTTTGTGCTATAAATGGGGCCATACACCTAGCTCCAGGTATGTGACACATGACACAATCTAGGTGATACAAAGTACTAGAAAACAGGGTCAGGGACACTAACTACACAACCATCAGTGGTTCTTGGATTTGGCACCATGACTTTTCATTTACATAACTTAGAGGAACTTGGGAAGAGGCAAGAGTGACCTTTTTTACAATGAAAGTAATGCGTTCATTGGGATTGTTTCCTGATAGATTGATGGTATTTGAAATCCATAAATCTTAAAGGATGTAACAGAGATGCATACAGGACATATATATACCATATTTTACATATTTTATCTGTATACCATATTTTGGTGTCTTTGACTGGTTTAGGTTTTTGCCTGCCTTTATTTTATATTGTACTTTTTTTAAAAATATGAGTACAGCATTTATTTTTTGGATGCCACAAGGGCTGGTGGGGGGGGACAGTAATGTACAGTGCATTTGAACAACCTTCCTGGTTGACAGCCACTGATCTGTAGTCAGAAGTCTTGTAATTAATAGTAACTTTCCAAGTTGTGTTTGTGACATATTTTATTGCTATAGTACTCAAGTTGCATGATAAGATGCTCTTAAAGACAACAGTAATGTATAGAAATGTAATAACTTTTAACAGTTAAGGCTCAAAATTGAAGAGGGAATCATACATCTTTATATTTATTCTATCCAGAGTATTCCAAAAGGTACTGAAATTACTATTGCCTTTGAGCAATAGTATGGGAATTGATAAATGGGAATTGGTAAATTCAAGTCTGCAAATGTATCATCAGTTGTCTCAAAGTAATTTCTTAATGTCCTTATATTAATTTAGATAATTTTCATTCCCTTAATAGCTTTTATGTATTACAAAGCAGTTGAAAGCACTTGCAAACAAGCACTTTGTTATCCTCTTCCACTATATCATTGCTGATTATTTTCTAAACTTTCACTTATTATAATGTAAATGTTAATACTACAAAAGCAATAGTCCTTATGCAGCCACACAACACAGACTTGGTTGTGTGAGAAATTTTTTCTTCACTCGTATTTTAGGTGATAGAATTTTAGTTATAGTTTTCTTGGCTAATCGGTACAATGCAATTTTAATACTTTTTTTCACATTTCCTTTGACAAAATCATATTAAATATTGGAAACATTTGATAATAAGTCTAATTATGTAAAGTACTTTAATCCTACTTCTCTCAAGATACAAAGATACAAAGCCAAAGTCATAACTCAAGACTTCAGGGAAACCCATGCTGCCAGTAAAAGCGCCCATCATGAGATACAACATACACACACTGAGAGTTTTAATTGAAGTTATTCTTTTAGCATTAAAAGCACTTACTGTACTTTCTGATGACCATTTCAAGGGCAAAAAAGATATTGGATCAAATCTTTAAGAGAGATGATTGGCTTTAGTTAAAAGAATATATCTCTATTCAAATTTTTTTCTGGAGCAAAATACTAATGGAAAACTCCAAAAAGTAGTGTGATCTTCTTTAGAATTTCACTTTGTTATTGAGAGATATTAGCTGTAAAAAACAAAGACTTTACTACTTATCACTCATTCCACAAAGCTCCTCTACATTTACATTGTTAAATCAAGTACACAGAATTATTTCTTGGATATAATCATTTGGGGATTCAACTCCCACTTGAAATTGCTCCCAAATGAAACAGCAAAACTATCACAATATCAAAAAAGGTGCAGGTTTTCTAAGGCAGCAATTCAGTGATTGCTAGAACAGTCATGTGACACGTGATTGGTTTCAAAGCACAGGGCTGCTGATCAGTTGCTATTCTTTCAGACCTTTCTTGCCACGCTCGTTCATTTGTGCGCTCGGCTATTTTTATACCATTGATGGTTATCTGAGAAAATTTCTTCTTAGTTACTCTAAAATAATCTATGTTCTGTAACAAGGAGAATAATTGACAATTAGGGCACATTATTCACAGCTCAAAATATCTCTGCCAAACAGGAGCCCCAGAACGTGACAAAAAGCAAGTACGTAAAGACTTGCGTGAAACACAGCTTTAGATGGCCTGTGACAGGGAATTGGAGGCTACAAGGGGACAGGCTCCAGGGACCAGGGATGGAAGGAGAGGATGGTGAAATTATTTTAATTCATTATAAAAATAAAAATTCCATTGTAAAATATGTTGCAGGAGAGTAGAGACAACAAGTATCTTAGTCACGCTGAATATTCAAAGCCTAACATAGTAGGCACCAAATGAATATTTGTTTAGTAAAGAAAATCATAACCTGGAAGGCAGAAATAATGGCCAAATAAATGAAACCTCTAAAACTGCAAATTCCCATTTCAGTTTGTTGCTAATAAAAGCAGAGCACAATACTTTTTACTGAATCACTTTTACTTTTCAAAGCATTTTTTATTAGTACATATTAGTTATAAAGAGTCATGGTCACACGCATATAGTATATTTTGGTCATTCCCACCTCTGTCTGTCCCTCTCTCTCTTTCTTAATTCAACATATGAAAGAAAATGTGATGTTCTGTCTTACTGAATCTGGCATATTTCTCCAATTCCACTCTTTCTTCCAAATAATGCAATTTCATTCTTTCTTTCCTTCTTTCCTTCCTTCCTTCCTTCCTTCCTTCCTTCCTTCCTTCCTTCCTTCCTTCCCTCCTTCCTTCCTTCTCCCTTCCTTCCTTCCTTCCTTCCTTCCTTCCTTCCTCCTTCCTTCCTTCCTTCCTTCCTTCCTTCCTTCCTTCCTTCCTTTCCTTCCTTCTTTGTCTTTTTGAGACAGGATCTCACTATGCAGTTCAGGCTGGCTTTGATCTCACTTTGTAGCCCAGGCTGGTCTCAAACTCACAAGGATCCTCCTGTCTCAGCCTTCTGAGTGCTGGGATTGCAGGCATGCGCCCCCATGTCTGGCTATGATTTTATTCTTTATGGCTGAATTATACACTTGTTTTATCTATCCACCAATTGATGTCACCTATACTGTTTCCATAGCTCAGCTACTATGGACTGCACTCCAATAAATACGGATATGCAGGTATAGTATTCAGACTTAATTGGGTATATAGCAACAAGTGATATAGCCAGACCAAGTGATAGGTCTAGTTTTAGGCGATTTGGGGTTTTCTGTTTTCTTTTTTTCCTGCAGAAATTCTATCTGATTTCTATGCTTTTTGTACTAATCTACATACCCACCAAGGAAGTGTTCCATTTCCCTGGATCCTCCCAGCATCTACCAGTTTTTGTATTCCTGATAATAGCCTTTTAGACGGGAGTTAGATGAGATCTCAGTGGAATTTAGATTTGAGTTTCCATGGTGGCTAAAGATATTGAACATTTTCTCATACACTGATCAGTCATTTGTACTTCTTCTTTTTAGAAGTGTCTGTTCATTTGTCCATTTGTGTCACTGGTTTTAAATATATATATAGTCTAGATACTAATAGTAATCTTCTGTGAGAAAAGTAGCTGGGAAAGATCTTTGCTCATTCTGCAGGTGATCTTCTCACTCTATTCATTGCTTTCTTTGGCACACAGAAGCTTTTTAACTTGGCATAATCCCATCTGTCAGTTCTTGTTATCAAGATGGTGAAAGACCTCTTCAATTAAAATTGCATTACACTGATAAAAGAAATTAAAGAAGACACTAGTAGATGAAAAGCCTGCCCATGTTCATGTATTAGTAGAATTAATATTTCTATAATGGCCATATGACTGAAAGTAATCTACATATGCAATAAAATCCCCACCAAAATACCAATGACATTCTTCAAAACTGGATATGGAAGCAGAATAGCCAAAGCAATCTCAAGCAAAAGGAAAAAAGCTGGAGATACGATACCTAACTTGAAAATATACTACAAATGTATAGTAACAAATAGCATGGTACTGGCATAAAAACTGGGATCTAGAATAGAAGATAAGACACAGAAACAAACCTGCACAACTTCAGCCACCTAATCTCTAGCAAAACTGCCAAAAACATACACTGTAGAAAAACAGCCTCCTTACCCAACGGTGCCAAGAAAACAGATTATCCATAGGTAAAAGACTGAAACAAGACTCGCATCCCTCACCTTGTACAAAAATCCATTTGAAATGCACCACAGACTTAAGTAAAAAACCTGAAACTGCTAGCAGAAAAATACGGGAATACTTTAAGTCATAGGCACATGCAAAGAACTCCTGAAGAGAACTCCAATAGCACAGGAAAAAATTTCAAGGCATCTTTACTGACAGTGTCCCTCCTAGCCTTCTCTAGATTTTAAGGAGTAAACACAAATTAAAACTCCATGTTCTTTATACTTCGATTCTAAGCTATGATAATGAGATCAGTCTCATACTTTAGATGATGGACAATGGTAGAGAACTCAGGCCAGTCTGTGAAGAGATCCATTATTTTTCTTTAACCATAAACCAAAACAGAGTTTATCATACTAAATGATTGTTAGAAATAATAAATGTAGATAGCTCTGAGGCCCCATTAAAATGTATCATACTTTCTCAATTTCTGTTCGGTCTCCCCTTTCCAGGTGGGCACCCAGGAAATGAAATGGAAACAACAGGGTGTAAGTTACTCACCCTGGGTCATTAAGAGAATGACTGCCGTTCAAAAACATCAGCAACATAAATGTACAACTGGAAAAGCTTTTTCAAAAATAATAGAGTAAATTTGATTTACAAGCTCGGGAAAATACTTAGAAATTCTTTTGTGATAAAAAGCAATTCTAGAGAGCTTGCTAGGTATATCTCACCAGATGAGCTCCCAGCTCCTGGATTCAAAATTGGCAGATCACTTAGGTGGGTTTTAAGTCCAGGTTCCAAACAGTCACAACTTGCTTCTAGCTTTGGATAAGCACTAAACAGCAATTCCATCAAAAACAACAGGGAATATCAATTACAGACATCTGGTGAGGGACGAATTTATCCAAATGTACAACATCCAAAAGAATCTTAAGTTAAACAGAGGGCAATTTCATCAAGAAAACAACAAATCCAATTGAACAGATGATATCTTCAATCTCTC
Organism: Dinomys branickii; assembly: GCA_004027595.1. NCBI lineage: Eukaryota > Metazoa > Chordata > Mammalia > Rodentia > Dinomyidae > Dinomys > Dinomys branickii. Next base: position 10,569 of record PVLD010005643.1, on the reverse strand, counting down.
CAAGCTGGTATGGAAAAAAAAAGTGATCCAGGGTGCTGGGAAATCGAGAATTAAATGTAAAATCCTACAAAGTATATCACAGTTGAATACACAAGAGAATTGATTAATGGTGAATTAAAATTTATGCAGTTCATACACCAGATGAGATTTATAAAAATTCATGAGTTCATATAACATTGGAGATATTATAAGGAATAGTGCTTTAAACTTTTTAAATAACCCCTGATTCTAAAACATACCACTATTGTGAAAATTTTTATATCCTGCCCTGTCATCTGCACCTTCCTTTCCCACTCCTGCTTAGCCAAAAAACGAGGGGTGTGGTGTTGGAGAGAATAGAGTACCTCAGATCGCCAAGTCTGAAATTTACAATCCTCTGAAAAATTAAATCGATGATAAATCTGGTGACTTCAGAACCTATATCATTGTATTAAATGTTAAGAACAAACAATATGGAACAATCAAAAAACAATAAAAAGAGGGGAAAATAATTTTAAGCAAAATGAAAATGGGCTTCTAGGTCTACGAAGAAAAAAGAAAAATATAAAGATTTGAGCAGATCACTTTCAGGGTTACCCAAATCAGAGTGCAGTATTGCAGTCTAATACGTTCAACACATATGTGATCAACATATAGACAGTAAATGTTTACATTTTTAAAAACTTAAAAGTTACACTGTCATTAAATGCACCAGAATACTCCCGTCTGCTCTGAATGCATCCCGTAGTTCTTCCCACTTTCTGAAGCTGTTCTGGAAGTCCTCTTGCATGAGTCTCTTTATGAGGTATGATCAAAACCTACAGTGGCTGCTGCTAGTGCCACCTAACAAGCAAACAGGCTCGTGGAAAAATCACTGTGTGTCCCCATCCATCTCATTCATTACATCTGGCATCATGCAACTTCTGGGCCTTCTCCAAAGTCAGAATGATGACAAAGGGCAAACTTCTGATTCGATACCGTACCTGGGGGCAGCCCCAAGAGTGCAATGAAAGCCATGAAACAGGACTTCCAGAACTGCTGCAGAGATGGCAGGAAAGGCGAGACAAGTGTGCTTGAAGTGAGCAGGAGTCTTTTGAGGGGAGTTAAGGCAACTGTCTTTTAGTGCAATAAATTTCTTTTAAACATATTTAAACATTAACTATTTTTTTATCATACCTCATAAGCTTATTTCACAGTATTGTTACCATCCTTTGGGATTAAATATCAGTGTTTTACAGAAATAATTCCTTAGCATCAAACTTATAGGCTAAATGTGTCTCACCTAAACTTATATGTTGAGCCTGTAATTCCTAATGTGAGTCTAGCTGGAAGTGGGGCCCTTGGGGGATAGGTGGGGTAGATGAAATCGTGGAGGCAGGAGCTACGGGATAAAAATAGTGAGATAATAAAAAGAGACTTCCAAGAGGTCTCTTTCTCCCTCTGTTTCTCTCTCTCCCTCATCCTCTTCCTCCTTCCTCTTCCTCTCCTTTTTCTTCCACTTCCTTCTTTTCTTTCCCCATCTCCTTGCCTTCTCCCTCTCTTCCCCTCTCTCCCCCTCCTTCTCCCCTTCCCCTCCCTCTCCTCCTCCCTCCCCCAATTCCTCTCCCTCTCCCTCTCCCTCTCCATTTGGTGTCCTTCTCTCTCAACCCCTACCAGAAACTGAAGTGGTTATCTCCTTGATCTTAGCCATGCTGCCTTGCTAATCTCTAAAATTTTGAGAAAATGGATCTTTGTTTAAGCCACCTATTCTATGGTATTTCTTATGAACACTAGGAAAGCCAATGTAATTTTTTTGGCCCAGTGCCTTGCTTTATTCAAGAATTAATGTTCAATTCAGTGTACAAATGAGCACAACATGCCCTAGAATCACAGACACTCAAAACTGGTGGTAAATACAACTCTTACCTAGTGTAACTATCCATGGTATACCGGAACCTTCTATTCAATACAAAGAGCCTGCACGGTGCTGCAAACTACATTGGAAATCTCTAGTAAGAGGAACTCATTAACAAAATAAGTGTTTAAAGTTGGTGTTGTTTCCCTCCACTTTGATATATCTTGGTTCACAGTGACAGGTGTTAAGACATACAGAGCTACACGGAGCTTGGAACTGAAACTGTTTTAGCAATTAATTTAAAACATTCTCTTAATTTTCAAATGTCATAATCCCAAAGAAAAACATCCTCAGATTCTAAATGAAACCAGTTGTTTAAACTTTCCTCAACAAAAGCAGGAAAGATCTACTTCCAAGTGTACAATTTTGGATTCTATTATGAGAAAGACTTAAGTGGTGGTGGGGTGATTTTGACACTAATGACCAGTGCGAAATAAACATTTGAAGCCCTGGAGTGACAACTTCTAACCAAGCAACAGTCCAGGTCCTTTCTCTGTAAGGAGGAATCTCCTGCTTAGAGACATTTAATTAAGTGGAAGCACTTTATGCCAGTGGAATTTGAAGAAGCTTGGAAGCAATGAAAGGAGAACTCTCCTGTTTACTTTGGAACAAACCTAGGCAACTCGGGCTCTTTTAATCTGAGAAGCTTGAGTCTTTCCACCACGATGAAAAATTTTGCATTAAACAAATATAAATAAGAAATCTTCAAGCATCACTAAGTACCGAGAGTTCCTTAAAGTCACAGCTCAGTTAATCATTTTCTTTTAGAATGCTTTCCTCCAAGAATGGGGAAATGTTTAATGATACATTTTAACTACCTAAAATAGTCTCCCTTTTGCCTTGGCACGTATTTCACATACCACATGTCTCTGAAATTCAATAAAAGAAGGAAGCATTATGTTAATGGGTTGCTTTCATATGTAATTTACAATAAGAAAACTCAGTAATAGACTTGCTTATAGTTTGGTAATTTCTACACTGGTGACCTATTCTAGTGAGCAACTCAGTGTGATGATCAAAGGAATTCTAGCTTAATACTCTGGCACTTTAGCTTATGCAAAATCTATACAACTAACCACCAAGAAAGAACACAAATGAGTCTGAGCATTTGCTCCCAGTTTGCTGAATTTAATTGGTTGAGTATTTAAACACAGTGCTCAAAGGCCTGGCACACTTCTAAATATACCTTCACTTTTCAGGAAACCTTACTGAGCATACTGTACTTTCCTCCCCACATATTCATATTTTGCTCTTAAAAGCCAGATAGTAATTCTATAGAAAGAATGAAATATTGCCTTGAGCCATCACAATAGAACCACTGCGTATAACACAAAGCGTCCCCATACTGGAGAAATGTGTTTGTATTTGTGGTTTTTCTGATGCCTTCAAATGAATGTTTCTACGTCACAACCACATCTGTTTGGATGCCTTTCCCCCCTCGGGTAAGGGAACAAAGGGACATGTTCTTAGAGCTCGCCTGATAGCAATTAATTCTTCTCTCATCCCTTCCATGTGCAGCTTCATTAGAATCACTCTATTTGCTTGTGCTTTCTTTCATAAGCTAAAAGAAAACTAAAAATTATGATAAAGTTGATACCTTACAAATCCTTAGAAATTGGGAAAAAAGGCTTAACTGTCATCAGGGGCCTGAGTAAGTTCATGTAAAATGTTGAAAAGGATGATTAAATGGAGAAATTCAAGATCTATGCCAGAGCAGAAAATCCTTGAAAAGGATACGACTGTTTGAAATAGTGGTCACATAATTTCATGTTTTTGGAGTACTTGCCAAAAATGTTTGATACTCAAGACAAAATTTTATTAATTTTCAATTTTTAAGCATATATTTATTGCTTACATGAAAAATCATGGTATTTGATATCATACCAATAGGCTTGCATGACTGGATGGGAAAGCTTAGAGACTGAGTGAAAGAAGATTCCTATCAAATGTCAGTCAGGCCACATAGACAAACAAATCTTCATTTACTAATAGCAGCCTACAGCCAGAGAAGTGAAAGTTAATCAGATTCACCACAAGTCTATCACACTAACACAGTATCAAAATCCAATGAAAATAATAAAAAGTTATATGTACACATTTTTAGAAAATAAATGAAGATAAAAGTTACTCACACTTTTGCTCCGAGAAAGCAAGTCACATGTATTTCTTTCCATGGTTGTGTTTTAAGTAGCTCAAACAGGCACGAGTAGTTTCCAAAGTCAGTTCTCTCACTGCAACAATTACCCGCTCAAAAGCCAACTGGAAGGCTGAAGTAAAAAACAAGGAAATATTTAATCAAGTGCGTGATTAACACGTGCACTGTGAACGCTGTCTTAGACTAGGACCGCAAATTCTGAAATACTTCTCCGAACAGGCTAAAATGGTGACGTGGTTAAAGGTAGAAGAATACACACAAGGAACATTGCCAAAACAGCGTTTGTTAAATGTAAGTTAGAGGTTTCAGCCACCATGTGTTTTCAATACTCATCTATGTTTTTAGTGGCTGAGAAAAAAAAAAAAAAGCCAGGTATGGTAGCCATGACCTAGTAACATGTACAAGAGGAAGAGGCAGCCAAAGTGTGCTGTGAGCTGATCCTCACTGGGATAGTGAGTGACAGTCTCCGTCTTCCACCGAGGGGTCGCTTTGGTAGCCTTAGCCACCGCTGAGATGATTGCAGTTCTGCCAGAAGGTCTAAGAGCTTAAGCACTCATCCAAGTTCTTGTTTTCTTAGCACTAAGCCACGGAATCAGGGAGCCACCCCAGTGGCTTGTCACTCAATTTAGTAAGTTCTCTACCCTTTAGTTCAAACAAATTGGAAAGAATGCTGAGGAAAGTAGACAGAAGCTCACTTATTTCAAGAATGTTTCAGAGTAGTTGTCACTCATATCACATTGATGGCCTCATCACCTAGCCTTCACCTTCCACTATGTTAGGAAGGAGAATCTCTGTTTTGAGAAAAAGGCAAATGGAATAGCTATAAATGCACTCATTTCTGATATCCCACTACATCTGAACATAACCTGCATATTCATAGGGTATATTTGCATGTGGGATGAAATTTCTTCTGGGAAAGAACTTCCATTAAAGGAAAGAGCACGAGGCAAACAGACTCAGACTAGTACATGGCCAGCCATCAGCGTCCTGGAACACAGGAGCCACACAGCAGTGAAGGGAGACCTCAGGAAGCTCTACAGCAGCCCGCAGGGGCCCTCGCTTATGGCTGCAAAGCCTTATTTTGACCATATATGAGTCATCCTTTCAAGACTTCTGGAAACCAAAGGGAGATACTTCTAAAGGGGCCAGAGATCCCCCAAGAGCAAAGTGGGGTTAGAAACAGGAATGGCATTTATTATTGCTAAGAACATCTCTAGATGCAACTTGAGGACACAAATCATATGGAAGGACAAAGCCTTCTTCCAAGATTAATGAAAATACTTTCTTAAAATACATACTCATAATGTGAGTTGCAAGGGAAAATACTGTTTCCATGAATACATGTGGATTTTTTTTGTTTTGTTTTAAGAAAGTAGGATTGGGAGGGAGGAGCTAGGACACAAAGAGGAAGTTCTCAGCTGGTGCACCTCCAGGAAGTGAGACACCTTACAGATTAGCGACAGTGCTGAGCATTTTATAGGTGCCCAGAAAATGTGGAACTTTGTTATTCATTTCTTTGAAGAAGTGAACAGAAATAATATAAGCTATGAGCTAAATATGTCTACAGAGAAAAAGTCACTAGCTAGCTAGCTGCTGTGGGAAGCTTACAGTTTATCGGAGAAAAACTCATTCAAAATATGTCATTATTCATTGGGTAATGAGTACCCTTAGGGGCAACCATGAAATAGCTGCCTATAGTGAGCCTGTGATTCAATGGTTTTAAATTAATAAATCAAACAAATAATGGATTTGACCTGATCAGGCTTGCTGAATTCATCAAGTTTTTTATAAATATGATTTGAATGCCTTTAAAGGCCATCATTAAGAGACATTTTCCTGTAGGAATGGAGAACCTATAAAAATTTGAATAGAAAAATGGATTGAGTTGAAAACCGAATGCCGGTGGGATGGCCTTTCTGGCTCTGAATACCTAGAAGGCAGGCTGGCATCCAGAGTTCAGTATGTGCCTTGCAGTCAAATAGCTCTCTGCCGCATTCCGTGTAGCCTCAGGTGAGTCACTCAACCTCTCTGAAGAAAAGGGAGATGACAGCCATATACATATTTAAATGAGCTGACGTGTGTAGGAGACTCTTTAGCACATGGGAGATATCTGGTTCTGACCATCACATCCTCCATTACCACCCTTTGGTTCTCTTAGTATTGACTCCCAAACAACCACCCAAAAAAAAGACATTCTTATTTTTTGGCCTAAAAGTGCTAAATTTCCTCAAATATAACAAACGTAGGGTAAATATACTTTCAACTAGGTACTAATGCAGCATGCGTCAATCAAGTTCCCGCTAGTAAACACCATACAGTATTAGGGTCATGTGAGAAGAGTTTAGTAAAAACTATTTAAGAAGATGCGGCAGGGTAGAGGAGGCCGCAAAGGGCAGCTCCGCACCTGCAGCCGGCTGTGCTCTGGAGAGCAGAGGGCTGGGGCCCAACACCTGGAGGGAAGGGTCACGCAGAGCTGCTACCTGGACAGGGAGGTCACTCCCTGGGACACATTCAGCCCCAGGTGACCCTTGCAGGGAAGGAAAGGAGGGGACAACAGGACCTTGCCGTCCTCCCTCTCACTTCCTGCCAAGACTCTCCACTAGGCAAATGAGCCAGAGGGCAAAGGAAGCTGCTGCTGTGCCCCTCCCCAGTCTGCCTTCCTAGCAAAGCCTCCTAGGGCAGAGCCAGGCACAGTGGGGAGCCACAGGGGAAAGATGGGCCACACAAACCCGATCTGGAGTCTAGCAGGAGCGATGCATTTCTGCTACCTAATTCATCACTAGAAAAATAACTGTCATTTGTCTTTAATCATCTCAGTAACTCTGTGACACAGAGATTGCTAATACATTATTCCCATGACACAAAAGAGGAAATTGGCTCCAGAAAGTGAAATCAATTGTCCAGTAAATAGCAGACCCATGGTTCAAGCCTGATCTGTCTGCCTCCGCAGGCTGTTTTCATGTACACTGCCCACACTGCTTTGCTGCTGATATCATAAAGCAATGCATTTTAATGATCGACAAGCCGTAGCCTCTGTAAATATCAAAGTGGTGCCTATATCAAAGAATGTTTGATAAAAAGGTTGACTCTCAGGAAGGCAGTTATCTTAGTTCCAACAAACTCCTCCCTCTACAAAGATAATGGGGTGAGACAGCAGAAAGACCGTTTCTCCCTCCAGGTGCATTAAAGAGAAAACCAGGCAAGCAAATACGCACATGTGTGATTTCATTATGATAGGAGCTTCCACATAGAAGCTAAGTAGGGAGAAGGAAGAATTCAGTCCTGTGGGGAAGATATTTCAGGAATAAACATGAAGGGAGGGGGGAAGTAAGATCAGCGATGCTCGAGCACGCAGAGAAGGCACCTGAACCCGAGCACCTCCGTAAATACACAGCTGTGGTGCAAGGAAAGGGGCTTCAAACGGGCTCTGACCCGGAGAATGAGGATTTATAGGGGGAAGAGCCCTGGGCCGGTCATCAGAAGAACTCAGGTCTGCTTTCACCACTGTCGTACGCATGATCTGTGCGGCACTAGGGAAACCCCTCCTCTTTTTGCTATCACCTGCTCCTCTGTAAAATGCGGGTAGCAGTATCTTCCCAACCCACCTCATTGGGCTGCTACAAGGGTTAATTAGATAAGATCTGGGAAAGTTTTCTGAAAACTATACATACCCCACAAAAATAGTTCTATTCACTTAAATAGCAAATGTGCCAATGCCTAATGACACTCGAGCAGAAGAGTGACAAAGGGTTCCAATTACTCACAAATATTAAAAAAGCTAGTGCCCATGTTTTATGTATTTCAAAAGAATTCGCTATTCTTTCTTCTGGAACAAATATTGCTTTTCTTCTGCAAACTAATTCAGCTTATTCCATGACTGCTGAATCATGAAAGCACTCCACAGCATTAATTTTAAAAAATTATTGAACGCTCATGTGCCAGGTGCTGAAGGAAAGTATCAGTAAACACTCAGCTTTCTAGATTTAGGAAGAAAGTGGTAGTGTACAATTGTCAATGAGTGATGAGGAGGTGATATTGGATCTGTCTGCAACTTAGTGTCTTCTCCCCCTCATCAAAGGATAGATCTTTCTAAGGCTGTATACACAGACACCAAACCGAAAGAAAAATGTCAATGCTTCCCTTTGATGAGGTGTTAGATTTTGGGGATGAGAGTGGCAAGAATCAAACCCAGGACCTTGTACATATTAGGCATTCCTCCCACCCAGTTAGACTGATCAAATCTCTCTAAGCTCTGTGCTGTATTCACTTATATCTCCTAACCCTAAATTCATGCTCTTAGACTCTTTTTTTAATTAATTAAGTTTATTGGTACATTTTAAGTGTACATAATGATCATATTCATTCCAGAGAATGTATACCTGTTCATGATATAACTTCATTCTTTTTTTCCCATTCCCCTAGCCTCTTTATCTTTCTTAATTCTTTCTATTCTTCAATTTCCAGCAAAAGTTCTTTCTTCTAGTGACAACTGCCCTGCTGCTCTAGTCACATGAGTTTGTACTTTGTCTAAACTACAAAAGCAAAGGACAAGTTATACCACAAAATCATCTGCTACCTGCCATTGTTTGACTAGTTGTTTTATGCATAGATGTTTGCTTCTTCATTTGAGAACTGAATAAGGAATATTGAAAGGCTTCTTCCAATCTCCAAGTTATAGGATTATACATACAAACTCCTTAAGACTGAAAGCTATTCATTAGCATTCTCTTGCCTTTTACATAGTCTTCAACATTTAGCAACCACTTCATACAACACATGAAAAATTAAAGGTTTGACTCTGTGAGAAAAATATTAACATTTAAATAAGCACAAATTTTGCAAAAATCAGTAATAAAAATCACCAAAATGTGAAAAACATTCAATCTCACTATTGGCCAAGAAATGAAAGTTGAAGTCACAAAGTTTCTGTTTGTCTTGACTATAAGTTAGCAAAATTATTTTAAATAAAATACTGTATAATGATATATATGATTAAATATATTGTTAATATATTGAAGATACACCATAAATTTGCTAATAAGGACCAAAAACTTTAATGTTGTTAAGTAATTCTATATACAAGCTCAGGAAATAAATGAGTTGATAAAAATGTGCTTTGTATACAAATACATTCTTGGCAGTGCTACTTATAACAACAGAGACTGGAGACAATTAGATGTCCAATTATGAGACTAGCTAAATAAAAAATGAGAAACCTCCTGATGTATGATGAATATAAAACATTTCTTTTATGCAATATTTTAATTACAGGAGAAAACACAGTATTGTGTGAAATGTAAAGGACAGGATTAAAATTGTATAAGCAGTATGGTTGTATAAAAAGTTATGCACAGACAAAAGACTGGAAAGCAATACAGTAAAATATTAGTGCTTCTATTTACATACTTTATATCATAATCAATTCTGTTCTTTTGTATTTCTTAGCATTCTTAAATTACCAACATCTAGATTAAAAATACTTAAAAACTAGATTAAAAGAAAGTATTTGAGTCAATATAAAAATCATTAGCTTTCATTTTCATTTTTATATAATTGTTCTAGGGGCTGTTGGATTGTTTAATCAAGTAGTTAAGTGAATATAAGTTTCTAACTATCTCCTCCTACTTTGAAGGAAGCTAGCTTCTTTTTACATGATTATTTGGGAAGTTTGCTAGATTGTTTGGTTATTTGTTTTTGAGTGCTGAATTTGCTATTTCACATACTATTTTAGGCTGTGTCTTTTACGAATCATTCTGTAAACTGGGAAAAAACATAGTTGGAAATGAATTGCCAAAATTAAGTTTTTTCTCTTCAACCTGCTATTCCCATCCTCCATAGGTTCTCTAAGAGTGACTCCCCTTTTTCTTTTAGATGAAGTAATGGTGACTATAAAGATTCTTTTTCACCTAGAAAACCAGCTTTTGAGGTGCGACTGTGCTACTTTTGGGGAGTTCCAGATGCACAGAACACAGAAACAAACATACATGACTGAAATAGCAAGCAAGAGATATGGGTTTTATAGGACCAATAGGAGCTCAATCTACAAAATCTTACTAACATTTTAATATGGAAAAGTGCAATATGGGGAAAAAGATTGGGATTCAGAAAACGTTAGGCTGGGTTCTCTGGCTCCGTATTCTCATTGGCTGGTAGTTGGGCTCAAGCGCTAGGGCTCCTGGGTTGGTGTTCAGGAGTGGAGAGACAAGGCTTCAGCCAGGGGTGGTGGCACACACCTGTAGTCCCAGCACTTGGGAGGCTGAGGCAGGAGGATCGTTGCAAGTTCGAGACCAGCCTGGGCTACGAGAAATCAAAGATAATAAATGTGTATTGTTGGAGACTCTCGGAAGATGGCGACCGGGTGAGCAGCAAGGGAGCGAACCTCCTTAATAAACACCACCAGCTCGAGACAGACTTGGTGAGCGTGAATGCCGGAACCTCGGCTGGGAAGTTTAAACTGGGCATATTTCTCTGAGATGCCGGGGGAGATGTGGTAGGGCGGACCAGGCTGCCGGGGCGAGACGTGGGAAAGTCCCAGACGCTG